>OX638300.1:27614316-27769402 GCA_951812265.1 Taphrorychus bicolor | reverse complement strand
GTAGAGATCACGACATTATTCCGAAAGGTTTTCGTTTAACACCACTACATACAGATTACAGAACAATTAGAATTTTAGAAAGGGCTAGTAAATCACTAATTAGGAACGAAATACAATTCCACATACGTAGAAAATTTATTTTAGAAAATGAAATTAATGTAATGAAAGATAATTTATTTTCAAATGTTAATTTTAATGATTTTAATCATATGTGGGATTGTATTCAAAGTAGCTATTTCACAAAATTTAACAAACATAAAAACATACAGTTAAAGAAATTCAACAAACTAATTAACTACAAAATAAACAAAGAGTTTAGATACTTAAGAAACAATAATATAAACACTAAGACAGTAATAAACCTATCAAACAGAAACCTCACTAATACTGAAAATCTTGTACTTTCTAAAGGTCTAAATTTTTCTGTAACACCTAAAAATGTTCCTAAGCTTGATTTCATTTCAGCAATTGAAGAAACAGTTCAAAACTTACCACAAGAACACCAACAAGAGTTTAGAATTAGGTCAAAATTAATTTTAGATAAACCCTTTAACATTAAACAAAACCTAAATCCCATCGAGCGAAAGGCACTCAATTTTTTAAAAAAAGATAATAATATTAAAATTCTTCCAGCAGATAAAGGTAACGCTACAGTTATAATGAACTGTATTACTTATGAACAAAAAATTGAGAGCCTTTTAAACGATGGTACTTACACAAAACTTAACAAAGATCCAACTGAAAAAATAGAAAGACAAATTTACACCACTTTAAAAAAACACAAAAACAGTTTCACTGATAGAGAAAGATTCAAATTAACACCACACAACAGCAAAACACCTCACTTTTACGGTGTTCCAAAAATACATAAAAACAACATTCCTCTTAGACCTATTGTCAGTAGCATTAACTCACCAACACATCCACTATCTAGGTTTTTATTAGATATATTAAATCCTTTAGTAGGAAACACAGAATCATACATTAAAAACTCTAGTCATTTTTTAGAAAAACTAAAAGATATAGATATAAACCCAAATCACACACTGGTAAGTTTTGATGTTTCTAGTTTGTTTACTAATGTACCTGTCGATAAAACTTTAATTATTGTAAAAAATAAACTTGAAAATGACATCAAGCTTAGAGAACGCACTAAACTAAACATAAATACAATTATGGAATTACTAACACTATGCGTTAACACAACCTATTTTCAATACAAAAATGATTATTACCAACAAAATACAGGTATGGCAATGGGTTCACCATTGTCTCCTGTACTTAGTAATTTATTTATGGAAAATTTTGAATCAAATTATGTTTATAATTATAATTTTAAACCTTTAATTTGGTGGAGATATATTGATGATATTTTTTCAATATATCAGTTTGGTAATAATCATTTAGACACCTTTCTCAATCACATAAATTCACAAGAACCCACTATAAAATTTACAATTGAAAAAGAACACAATCAAACACTTCCATTTTTAGACATACTAATAAAAAAAGATTTAGATAGATTTGAAACTTTTGTTTATCGCAAACCAACACATACAGATAGATACTTAAACTACAACTCAAATCACCCTATTATGGTGAAAAAAGGAGTTGTAAAAAGTCTATTTGATCGCGCAAAAATCATTTGTAATGATAATAATTTGGAAATTGAAAAGAAACATATCAAAAATGTTTTACTTAAAAACAATTATCCAGGTTATTTCATTAATAAATGCTTTAGTCAATTCGAACAGCCAAATATAAGGCAAAATCAAAATAGACATATTACAAACCTTTTTATACCATATATCAAAGGGTTATCAGACAAAATTAAACGATTAGGTAACAAATACAATATTAGAACAGTTTTTAGAACACAAAATACATTACGTGCACAACTGACAAAAACTAAACCACACAATGAAAACGAATACACAAAAAACGTCATATATAAAATTCCTTGCGAATGCGAGAAATTTTATATAGGCGAAACTTCTAGACCTCTAAAAAAGAGAATAAAAGAACATCAAAATTACATAAAAAACAGAGATTTTGAAAAGTCAAATATATGCCAACACGCCTTTGATAATGGTCATAGAGTAAAATGGAACGATACTAGTATCGTATCCAAAGAACCATTATCAAAGAAGCGTAAAATCAAAGAAAGTGCATATATTTTACTTAACAAAGACCATTGTGTGGCTTCTTGTTCAGCATACATAGATAACACATGGTTACCTATGTTAGAACAAGAAGTTCAAAATGGTAACTTACATATAAATTAATATTAACATTCACATTATACCTATTTTACACGTAGATAGAACAAATCATATTAGGTATTAAACAATACATTAACCAAACATTTTAAACGTACCTTTCGTAATAATGACAATTCTTATCAAATGACATTTTAATGTCAAGAGCAAAAAGCAATTTTCAGAATATCACACACAAATACTCAAGACAAAACACATTAATAGGTATAATTTTTTGTAATTCATAGTTTTTAAAGCTTTATTTTTTAGATAGTTCTGAAGAAGGCAGCAGACAAGTTGCCGAAACGTTAACCAGGTCGATTCGTCCGAGCCCTTTTTAGGGTAAATTGTTATTCGCAGTAATTTTACTGTGAGTAGTGCGAAATTCCTTCTCCAACAACGAACGAATCGAGCCCAAAAGTGAATGAGGCTTCACCCAAAAGTAAGTAGTAAAAAAGGTAAAATTTCTATTGCACAAAATTCAGCATGCAGCTCCCGGCAATATTTAACAACATTTACGACCCTAAAACTCAACTCCTGTCTAACAAAGATACAAACACCACCCCTATCATAAGCTTTTCTACAAAATGAAGCGGCTAGCTTAAAATTACAAACATTAACACAGTTTAAAATATTTTGCTTATACCAATGCTCACTAACACATAAAATATCCAAGTTTTTCTCATCAGCATAAATTGATAAATCGTCAATTTTATTTGTCAAACATTGAATATTCCAATGGAAGATACTGCCCACACTCCCGTCTCCCAGAAGTGGGCCTCTTAGCGTTCTTCTTGCTGGCTTTTTCTTAAGTCAAAAAACTTATTAATTTTTACTCCCATTGGCCATATTGTTGGATCCATAAATTGGTATCTGTTACTTTCATTTACCCCCACTTTAAATGATGAGTATTCCTCTGAATGCCTTGAAGGCAACAAGTCACATGTCACTTCTGGAAAGTCTCCCTTCAGACAATTTTTAAAGTCCTAATATCCGATATAAAATATTTATATTGTATTGTAATCAATAAAAAGTACCAATGTATGTGTTACAATTTTTTAAATATCTTCCAAAATGTGTACAGATTGGTTGTGAAGTTTTCATAGAATAGGATAGAACAATGAAAGTAGCTGGTACTTTATTACTCCAGCATTCTTGTCTCCTGATAATTCACAGCCAACTTAATGAGTTTTTCTATTAAACACCAAACTTTTTTTATTGTTACTTGTTTTGCTTTGTATATAAAATAAAAAGTTCTTGCAACTTCAACAGCATTTTTATTCTAGGTATAGTAGGTTAGTTGCAAAGGGGTTCTTAATTTCAAACTAATAAGTAGCCTTTATTTGTTAGTTTAAAAGTTATTAAAGTTACTTCAAATTTTATGCATATAAGTCGAACCATTTTCAACTAAGTTTAAAAGAGATAGCCCCAGCTTATGCCATTTAGTTTAAAAGAACTGCAGCTATCTTTAGTTGAAAAGTTGTTCCATTCCATCAAGAAACCATTTCCAGAATGATCTATCATTCTTGACAACTCACTAATATGATATTGAAATTGAAATAAACAATGTGCTTGTCCAGAGGGGTTCTGCAACGTCAAGATGGTTCTTCATTTCAATTTGAAATGTTTTGCTAGTGAGTTGCCCAAAATGATTTTTTAAAGGTTCTGCAATGGTTCTCTAGCATGTTGGAACAAACCTCATATTAAATCACTAAACAAATATTTTAGTTTCTTGATATTTAGGTAGTTTAAGAAATTAAATGCTCAATTACGCAAGACATCTTTTTGTGTAAGCAATTTATATTGTAAAATCAATAATCATATATATTTAACAAAACAATAATACACTTCTCTAAATACCTACACATACAACTGAAAAGATCAACTTTTATAAGTTGACCTCCAATAATGGAGCTATACCCAAATGACAACTGAAATGATATAACAGTAAATTCATGTGGTAGAAACTATTCTTTACTTTATCATGGGGAATAATCTCGACTAATATTAACTCAAGCTCCATAGTGATCGTCGAGATGACCATAATTATGTATGGCATATATGATAGGTAACCTATATGAAAAGGCCACTGGGCCTCTCACCACGGATTATAATCACACAATCCAAATCATATGGCAGTACTTAAATTCAGTCTGATAGAAACATAATCTTTTCTCAGGTGATTTTGCTGTGTTTGGAACAATTTTTACTTGACTGCAATCGGCATTCAATTTTAAGCTTGGAAAGTGGTAAACTATATAATATTATGTAAGGCATATGCATAGTTAATGTATGGACTATTCCCAGGGCATCTGCATCATTATCACTAAGGTAATTTCTGGGTGAGTATATTTGGAACTTTTGGAAATCTTGTTCATGGTTGATGGTCCAGTTCAGTTCTTCCCTCTGCATATGCATACTAATTTAACGCTTGCTTTAGCTGGTAATAATCAATCATCAATAACTGCTTGAATGTAGTTTTCGGGTCTCAATTTTTGGAACTCTACTCTGGCATCTTATTTTACAGAAGTTGGAGATTGCAGGTTGCAGATGAGTTTTCTGGGTCATGCGATGAATTGTGTTAATACTTCTGTGTGGTAGTTAGTCGCTTATTAAGCCAGTTTACTTTTTCAACATTACAAACGCAGCATAACAATTGGATTTGAGCAAAATTTGAGAAATGAAGTAGTTATGTTTGAAAATTACAAAATTTGAGGTTAAAACCCGATAAATTCGTCCGTTAAGCTCGATTCGCACCAATCTCCAATCTAGTAACTTTTTTCGTAACTTTTCAATTGTTTTTAAAATGTGCGTTTACAATGTCATGGGTGGCTAGATGAATATCGTCCTGAAAACGACTATATTAGTCCTAGTTATTCTCGCACAGGCCAGTAAAAATGAGCAGGGGCTTCATCCAGCTGATACCACATTCAGAGGCACATTTTCTAGCATACTCCAGAAATCGTTTTGTAAAAGTTCCTTCCATTTAACCTTACCTCTAAAAAATATGGACGGATAACTAGATCTTGAACTATTCCTCCAAATATTTACACTCCATTTGTTTTGATGATCAAGAGTACGAAAAACATGTCAGTTTTCCATATCATGGTAATGAAAGTTATGTCTGTTTACAGTCCCGTTGTTGTGAAATGTTGCCTCGTCAGAAAAAAAAAACACGTGACAAAAAGAAAACAAGTTGGTCAGCAGAAATCTTGAGTTGCTTTGTTTATGGCGTGCATCATTTTTTTTTACAGTGGCACCCATCTTCTTTTTATTGTGCCCTGTCAGGTCACCCTGAATTTGGCAATCACGATGGCGAGCTGATCCCTGTCTTCAGACACTCTAAACAATTGTTCGACGCTATGTATGCCTGCCCATTCCCGGATGTTCTTAAACCAGGAGATTTGTTCTCTTCCTATGCCCCTGCGGCCTTCTATTTTGCCCTTCATTATAAGCTGTAGGACCTGGTAGCGATTTCCTCTGAGAACATGGTCAAGGTATGCCAGTTTTCAGCATTTAACTGTTGTCAAAAGCTCACGAACTGTACTTGATCTATCTAAGACTTCATTTCTTTGCAAAGCCACTCATGTTATTCTTAGCATCCGTCTATGTAACCATATTTCAAATGCTTCTAAATGGTTGATTGTGGCAGCTTTCAGTGTCCAGATTTCAGGTTAGTTCAGGTTAGTACAACAACACACATCAAATGTAACATTTAATCATTCTTTGTCTCAGCTTTAGGTTCAGGCTGTCATTACAAAACAGTGATCTCATCTTCCGGAACGTTGTACGGGCTGTTTCAATCCTACACCTAATTTCCCTATCCGGGTCGTGTTGCTCGGTGATGTAGCATCCGAGGTATTTAAAATTGTTTCAACGTTCTGTCCATTTATCCTTTTTTTTCTTAACGAGGTGAAAAACTGCAACAGGCACCTGGCCTGGTTTTCTGGCTGTCGGGTAGTGTGGGATTCACTCAGAGAGGCCCCACCCCCCGCCCCATCGGGCCTAATGGTGACTAGTAGGGACAGGGGCCACGGCCACCACTAGGTGCCTTACCTCTAAACTTATGCCTTTCTCCATATTCAGGTCATCCGGGCCAACTATTAAAACTTTCAATATAAAGTCCTTGGAGTGTAAAGAATTACCTTCTTTGATTTCAGTACTGCTGAATTGTGTATTGTTCCATGTCTTCTCGGCCAAGTCCTTAAATTTTTAGTAATCATTTATGTCACGAATATCTGTCACAATGTTCTCTTCCATGGTCTGTGTCCCTTGTGAAGTCGTTACTGTCGTTTTTTTAATAGCATTATCTACGGATAATTCTACTAAAAAAACAAAATTGTTTGGCTGCCCGCACTTTTAGATTCTGGTTTTTGTACATATACATACTGTATTTGTTGTCGAGGGTTCTTTGGGTTCGCAATCTACTGTCTGGGTACTCATTTCGAATTCAGTTTTCTCTTTTTTAGTGAAAGCGTTTTTGATTTGTTCAATTAATCTTTTAGATTGCTTTGAGTTAGACGGTCAATGTGATGTCTCATTTTTGAAGCCGTATCTTTTATACTCTCTAAAGAGTATAAAAGTCTCGTTTTGTGTTATGGTTTGAGTAGATGATGTTTGTTAAGGTATTCATGGCCGTGGTAAGTAAGTTAAACCGTCCTCTAGTTCTTCTGCGTCCATGCATTATTCGTCGGTTCGCTGTGTGGTTTTTTCTTGTTTGGTGGTTTCTTCTCTTTTCCTTTTTTTTATTTGTTCTTCAAGTGAAGAATTAGTTATGCCTACCCGTTACTGGTTCTCAAGCTGGACCTTCTTGTAAATGGAGTATCCGCGGACAAAGTTTCAATTGAAGCTACTGAGCTCCTTCTTTCTATCGTACCAGAGTGTGCTTGCCCCCCTCCCCTCAGAATCTATGGGGCCGGCACCGGCCACCGGGGCTTGCACCTGGGGTACAAGGTTATTTGCATCACCCATACCATAGTTTGCAGATATTATTGCCTTCTGCTCAAGTTTTAGGCTTGTGGTGTGTCTCTCTTAATCGGTCTTTTCCCCCTCGACCCGACCGGCTTGGTTGGACCTGCCAGTAGCTATGCTACCGCCGGCATGGCTCTTAGGTTTATCAAAGACGCTTAAGCCCTCTCACTACGAGCAAAGTGGAAACACCTAGAGGGGGTCTGTCCATTTACCTGTCTGTGTAGTGACACGTTGAGGTAAGGCTGACAGCTAAAGACCATAAACTTTGTCTTAGCAACATTTATATTCAGTCCCATTTCCTGTCCCACTGCACTAACAGAATTTATGAGACTTTGGAGACCCTGAAAACCGTCACATAAAATAGCCGTATCGTCAGCATAGTTTAGAATATATCCGAACGTTCCTCTTATGTTGCCTAAACAACTGTAAAATTATGAAAAAAAGAACCTGATGAAGCCTAAAAGATGCTAAAATGTGAAAACGTCTGAAAAAGTTTTTATTTCGTATTCGCAAACCTAACAACTTTTAAAGAATGGTAAAAAAAACATGCTAGAATTTATGAAAAGATGTAAAATGGTACCACGGGTACCCATATCAGGGTTTTCATTTGTGACATTTGTCATGAGACATTTGACAATGAGAATAGAATTAGTATGTAGTAGTATTATAGTATTTGCAAATGTTTGGGACGCCCTATCTTCAACAAAAATCAACGCTCTATTAATCATAAAACCATTGACAATGGAGTAAATAAATAGACGCCGCGAGTTAATCATAAATTGGTATTTGTTTACTTGGCATGATATACAAACCGCATACTTGGAGGCTTGCGGGTTATTCGGGTAGAGAGGAAGCAGAAATGCTAAAACCAATATGGCGAAATTTGAATCTCCAAGGACACATCTCCAGATGACATAAGCACACATAGGAGTATTATTTTTCAACGAAACAAGTATACGATTTTTACGCAGCATGAATCTGCATTTTTTTGCAGACCAAAATATTCAAATATGTTTATATTTAAATGATTTTTGATACATACCTATTATTCCCATTTATTGAGTTTTTTTAGATTAAAGATTAATAATAGAATACACCTACAAACGACGCTAATGGCTAACGTCTAAGAGCCGAGTAACAACATAACCACAAAACACAAATGAACTTACCGGTGAAAACATAATTTCCTAGATCTATTTTTATAATCCCAAGTTATACACACAAAACATTGTCTCACCATGGCTAACAAACCAATTAAAACACAGAAGCGATTGCTAAAAGCGAAAATGTCGGCGGAAAGCCCTTAAAACCAGAAAAAAAATCCATGAAATAATTGTCATAAACTGACATAAACCACTTGTCACAGGATTCTGCAATGTTGCCGATTGTGATCAGTTGGCCATTTTAGACGTTTTTTTTTCTTTTATCGTCGTAAGTGTTCTATTAATCACCATTCAAAAATTATTTGGACAGAGTAGATATTATGGAGGACAGCAAAATATATTATAGTAATCTCGTATTGTAAAGATTCGCAAGATATCATCCAAAAAAAAGGATGTGCCAATTGACTAGCAAATTAATCCTGGCAACACTGTTTGGAGGGTTTGTTTATCACCCCAATATTGACAAATGTAAATAAAGACCTGTACCTTGATAAATCCTCTATGCATAAAACTAATCGAATTAACGCAATAAATTAATTGGTATCGATTTAGTTGCTAAAATAGTAAAATTCCATGTTATAATTTTTTTTGGGACACTCTATACTATCTATACCGAAAATATATGCCCTATTTATCATAAGTGTACTAGAACCACCGAATAGAATCGATTACCTTTGATTTATATGCGAAAAGTCTATATTTTTATGTTAAGCATATGGGGCTCTCGAACCTGCCCAAAAACCAAAATTTCGAGATGAAAATCGTGCATTGCGGCTTTCAACACCTGATATCTCGTTTCGATGAAGATCAATCTAAAAACTATAAAAGAATAGCTAAGGAAGTAGGAGAACAGAGCTACATGTCGAGCCCATTTTCGAATGTCTGTCTAGAACAGTAACTGAGCACGGGTGGCCCAAAAATAAGGTACAAATTTTACGGTTTTTCTTAACTTTCTCGAAAACCGTGAAAGGCAGCTTCTTTCTGATTCATGTATCTGATAGTCCTCAATGACCTCTTCATACATCATATTACCCTGCATATCGAAAAAAAAATTCGAAAATTTAAGAGGCTCGTCAAAAAATTTTACCGAAATTCATTGTCATAGATTTTATTAAAAATAATCTCTTATGAAAGAGGGGACAAAAATATGTAAAAAATTTGCAATTTTGGAATAATCAGTAATTTTCTTCCCCTTCAAACTGGCGCCTAAAACGAAATTTTTCTACTTTTTATGGACATTTTGATACTTATATCTAGATAATTCGAAAACTGAATAAGGTATAACGATGCTATTGACACCAATCAATAGAGACCATAAAATACCTGCTTAATTTGTCATTCCAGGGTTTTAATTTAGTTGACGTAATGTTTGAACAAATAAAAACATTAGGTATTTTTCACACAATTTTAACAGTTTTTCACTTCCTATGAGACTCTTATGACACTAAGCAAAATGGTAATTAACGTTTTGAGCAGCATTTGAGACGACTCACACTTAATTGAGACACTGTTTTTCTATTGTTATAAATGGCTCTGCTATAAAATGGCAAATGTCACTCTACCCCTATCAATGAGAAAGTTAATAAATTAAATCTCGGAATCATCTCTGCTGAGAATGCTGAGAAGATGCGATAAAAATGTCAAATTGAAATTTCCAACGCCTACTTGAGGACAATAATAAGTGAATGGCTTATATACCGGGTGTCCAGCACAACCCTGGACATAGGACATTAACATAGGAAATCGGTTTTTATTTTTTTGCGCCTGTACGGTTGAATTGATTGAAAAACTTTTAAGAGTAAAGTTGTAGAGCGTATGGTCAGCTATCATCCTGTAATTTTTTCAATACCCCAGTTTTGGCCGTTTTTTGAAAAAAAAAGCCTCGAATGTGCAAGAATTTGAATTTGGCGCGTCACCCCTGCCACGCATGTGCAGTGTCGCCAACATAATAATTTCTTGGGTCAGAGTCAGAGCCGATTTTCCTTTCTTATTTATTCTGAGGGATCAGTTAGTAATTAACGTGATTATGCACTGAAAATATGTTGGCAACACTGCACATGCATGGTGGGGGTGACGCGTCAAATTCAAATTCTTGCACTTTTTGAGGCGTTTTTCCAAAAAACCGCCAAAACTGAGGTATTGAAAAAATTACAGAGTGATAACTGACCATAAGCTCTACAACTTTACTCTTAAAAATTTTTCAATCAAATAAACCGTACAAAAAAAAACAGTAGCAAAAAAATAAAAACCGATTTCCCATGTTAATCTCCTATGTCCAAGGTTCTGCTGGACACCCGGTATATCCTTTCTTTGTTCGGATATATAACATATATTAAATTAGAAATGAAACATCATCAAGATCGTGTTTTAACGGCTAATGTCAAATGACGTAATTCTGGATTGAGTTTGAGGCTGAGAATTTTCATTTCGTCAACAACGAAATGAGGTTAAAAAGACCATTAGTTAACAGAACATTTCTTCCTTAAGACGACTTTTAATTAAATTCTCTTAGTTAAATCCACTTAAAAAAATGAGAAATACGTATTAGCTTCTAATAAATGAAACGATTTAGTTATAGTTTTATAACCAGACACGTTTACCATTGAAACATAGACCCCGTTGGAACGCCACTGCTTTTAAAGAGAAACCATGGACAGGTGGAATCTCCGCCACGGTCTTCAATAATTCACCTGTCGGTGCGGCTTCGGACCATACCAACCTGACCGGCTGCACTAAAAATTCACCTGCTTCTTAGGTGTGTCGGAAAATTACTTTTAAATCAACGACTTTAGGAATGCAGGTACCTATAATCAGCCCACAGGTAACCGTTTTTAATTTAAGGGCTCGCGTCCTTTCTTGACGATTGAAGCTCTTTGAGGCAAGTAGTGTGTTCGCAAACAAAAACGTAATCAACACTAGGCAACAGTCGCGATAGTTTGAACAGTGGTCTTGCCACTGCCAAGTAAATCAAGTCCTCTGGAGATCCTACTGGAAACTTCGGACGTCTCCGTTTGCCTCATTATGAAGTCAAAGACCGAATCGAGTTAATGGATATAACACTTATTTTTCTCAACCGATTTCAAAATATGTGTGTTCAAGGACCACAAAGGTTCTTTATATCGTTTGACAAAAATTGTCACTTTTTACTTCCAACTTTAAGCTTGATGGAAAACTAAATTTTCTTTCTTCACTAACACCAAAATTTAAAGTCAAAATCGAACAGCACTTAAGGGCTGGATTGTAAATATTTTCCCGAGTTCGCATCTGTGTGTTTTAAAGGACAATTGCCTGTCGCACTGAGGGGGAAACTAAAGCGAATTCGATATAAAAAGTGGAACGAAAACAAGTTAATTTAATACGAACCCTTGAGAAGACAACATGGGAGCTTACGGAATGTTGACACTGGAAATTGCTTTAATACGTTTAGGAAGCAGAAAGACACTGGTGCAAGAAAATGCCGCCCGCTTAATACGCCCTGATGCGATGTTGTCTTAAGCAGAAAAGTCATTTTGTTTTCGCTTGTCAACCGCGTCTTGGGGCTGTTTAACACGTAAATACTAAAAAAAATATTGTCCTACAGACACAAAAGTATTCCGATATCTTCTGGAATCTCCTCAAATTGAATCCATTGCTGTGTAATTAAATCGCAACCCCGCAATAAAGTTTCAAACTCCCAACGAAGTTTTTAATCAAACCGGTCCGGATTCGATTCTGGACCGGAGGGTGTCTTCTATTGTCCTTTGTTCCTTGGAATTCTCCTTGGAAGTGTAGAATGTACGCTCCGGCGAGGCTTTTTGAGACAGATTTACATGGAATAGTAGAGAGCCTTGAGGCATAACCTAAATTCTGCAGAAACTCATTATTGTCAATTTCATAAAGCAGAAACTCTTAAGAACAAAAGAACTCAAACGCGCTTACGATTGAACGATATTTTTCTTCAGCTACCAATGTGTATAAACAAAATAGTTGTAGGAGAGGGCTTTATTGTGGGACCGGTGGCCATCATCAGTGCCCAACATTCGTCAAAAAAATGGTACATATATAAATAAATCAGCGATACTACACTTTTCAGCACAATGTAACAATTATAATGGAAAGGCATAGAGACTATTACAATTTGACGTTTGTCCATTAGTAGAAAAAAATTATCACTATTTCCATGAAGCTGATTCGACACTGCAACACCGAGTTTTTTAAAAGGTCATACTTTTTTGTGCTGCTTGTAAAAACAAAAATATGAAACTGTCAAATATTTGTCTCTAAAAATTAACTTTTTACTCACAATTTACGTTATATTTCACATTTTTATAACACACTCATAGATTGGTTATTAATGGGTTGGTGGAAAATTTATTAAGTCATCCATACTACCATAGTAACAGCGATACTGCTGCCGTTTATTCGCAATGGAACTATAATGGAAAGATAAAAGAACAAAAAAAAATGTAGTTTTAGAAATAGTATAAAACATGTAATGTTCTTCGAATTGACTAAAGGATGAAGTATGCCTACATTGTTAGATGTTGTATCGGTTGAAAACTGTCGCTAGAAGTCCTGCAGGTGCGGATGTTTGTCGTTTGTTTGGGGCTGAAACGTTTAGTGTTCTGCTCGAATGTAAAGATTTGAGGTTGTTTATTTACCTTTTTGTACTAACCTGTGGAAGGTTAGTAAAAACTGCATGCGAATTAAAGATCTCGACTACCAAAATGCCTTTCTAAAAATATTTATTTCACAAAAAGGACATACGCAACTACTGGGTACAAAGCTTAGGCAGAGAATGAATATAATTTTATTTAATGCGTTAAAGAAAGCTCAAAGCATAATAGGCACTATCAGCATTTTCTTTGTTCTGGTATTGCAGGGCTGAGTCAGGTACATGGTCAAGTATTTCTACTTAGGGCTGGTTACATAACTAGCGTTTTCTTTTTGTCAGGGGTCTCAGGACTGTACTGTCAGTGAATTGTGCCCATTTTCCTTGCCTTTGATTCAACAATTTGGGCACAGATTTCATTAAGTTTACAAAATTATAACCCCAAAAACTTGGAAATAAACAAACAACTGTCTTATTTCAAGTGTCGGGTTTGCTGACTGATTTGTGGACGGTTTGGCAATGGGTGAATTGTGTAGATATGGAGGTGACTGCCTATCAGCCTAAGTGCTTTCGTTTTTAGGCCGGAAGTTCGCCATGTTTGAGAGGACTTTGCTGATTCTTTGTTTGTACCTAATAGCCTACTGTTAGCTGTTCATAAGTCAAACGTTATTTTATGATAATATCATCAGATGAAATGGGAATCATTTGGAACAAACTTAAAGTGGTATCTTTTGCTGATTTTCTGAGGAGTAAAGGGGGTAGCGAAAGCAGGTATTTTGGGTGACGTTCAAAAACGGCTTTCGACAACGATGGTAATTGTCATTCGTCAATTATTCGTGGCGCGCTGGCGCTCTTGACCAATATCTTTCCCTCACCCCCACCTTTTATCTATTGAAAATTGGAATATTGGAGAAGATCTTTCTTTCTGGATCAAGACACGTGGAAGCCATCACTCATTTCTTCGCTGCTACTCATTTCGACGTGAAATTGTAACCACCACGTAGTATTTAGTCGATTTGTAGTAGTATTTCAACTACCCTTAGTTGGTGTTAGTTTTGTGGTCACTCGACCAGTTTTTGAGACGTTTTTGAATGAGGAAAGTTGAACCGAATTTCGGGATTGTGCATCAAGAGAGTTTGGGCCTACAAGCTAAGTATTTATCAACCTGTACTACGATCCAGGGTCACATAAGCACTGTACCACGTGTCAGCAAGGTTAATGTGAGGGCCGAAAGCAGCCACTCCACGTGTTTATTTTGTTCTTTTTTGGGAACCCTCGTAGACGAGGGTGTTCGCAATGAGGCCGACAGCCACCGTTATTGTTTCCACGGGGTTCAACAGCCACCTTTAGTGTTTCCAAGGGGCCGACAGCCACCTTTAGTGTTTCCAAGGGGGCCAACAGGCACCGTTATTGTTTCCAAGGGGGCCGACAGCCATCCTTATTGTCTCCAAGGGGCTACCAGGCACCATTATTGTTTCCGAAGGGTTAATCACCAGCTTATTGTTTGAAAACCACCACTATTGTGTGTAAGAGGCTGACAGCTACCACCATAATTTTTGGAGGGTCAATAGCCACTACCTTTTGCGTTGTTTTGGACGTAAGGCGCCTAGTCTTTGTGACCATCTGCAATAGCGTCATGTCAAGTAGTGTTTAAGTTAACTTTTTTTTTATTGTTATGCTTGGTGATCACCACTAGGGAAATATATTCCAAACGAGTGTGATAAGTAGAATTAAGGGAAACCTTTCACTCATTGACTTGAAGTACAATTATCATATTGTCCAATATTGATTTCGTTCTTTGATAGTATAGGTCATCAATTAAACTTGTTCAGTTGCATTTTGTTTGCAAGTACTATTGGCATTTTGGAAGAGGCTAAAGGGGAACTGATCAGCTACCTAACAGCGTAGGATTTTTCCAATTTAATTGATTAAAATTGGTGGCGCCCCGAACTCACTTTACCGGCCGGCTTTGTAGCACTTTTGTTCCTAACCTGATACTTTTTCCTGAGCGCTTTTTGAATATTCTAAGATACCTTTATTGAAATTGAAGTGTTACTGATACCTTTGTTGAAATTGAATTAAAGTGTTACAATTTGGCGCCCAACTTGGGGCCACTTCATCAAAACTTTTAAGAGTGAACGGTTTTTTTTATTCTGTGTTGAGGTACTTACTTGATATATTGGTGTACATTAATGTTGCATCTTAAATGAGCAAAATTTGAAGTTATATTTGCTGAATATTGTTTGAATTTACTGTGTACAGTGGTGGGTTTTGCATATTGAAATATAATATTTTGAATTGTTTTTGTAAATGATAAGTGGTTGTTTGCCTGAATTTGCCAGACATTTTGAAATTTTTCTTACACTGCTCATCAAGTTGACATTGACAAGTTTGCATATTTCTTATAACACAGCAATATTTACTTTATTTACTTGTGATTCTTTTTCCTTTAAAATGGACTACAAAATGGAAGCCAATTACTTAAAAAAGGACATGTTGATTTCTGAATTGTTGGTCAGAGGAATCAATGTTGAGGAAGATGAGGCAACTGTTGGAAGTTTACGTAGTACTTTGAGGCCTTTGTTAAAGTTGGAAAAGCAGGGTAGATCCCTTAAGTATCCACCTTTTAGTCTTGATGTCGAGGAAGAGTTGGTGAAAATTAAGTCTCTTTTAAGTCATATAGAGAGTGGTATAGTAGGTATAGGGGATGAGAATGTTCAATCCAAGTTCATTCGTTTCCAGTCTAGGGCAGTGCATTTGTTGCCTAGAATACAGCGTATTCCAGTACATGAATTGTCTGAGGAGGAGCAGGAGGTAAAGACTCCTTTGTTGATGGGCACCTTATCCGCATTGGACCGAATGGAGCAGTTGGCTAAATCCAATCCTCAGTTAAGTGAATGGTGGGATGGTCAGGCAGATTCACCACCAGCTGCCCATGGCTCAACCCCAGTTCGTACTTATGCGAGACCAATTGCTTTACAACCTCATAATCGAAAGTTTGAGCCAGTTCAGTAATGGGGCTTGAAGTTTACTGGTGATTCAAAACAATTTGACTCGGCTGTTGATTTATTTTCAGGAAGGGCTTTAAATTGGTTTCGTTCAAATCGAGATAAATTTACCTGTTGGAAGGAGCTGTCCAAGCTGTTGACTACACATTATGAACCGCCTGATTATAATTCTAGATTATTTAGGGAAATCTTGGATTGAACACAGGATCCTTCAGAGGGAATCGTTGGTTATATGGCCACTATGCGTGCACTCTTCCAGTGTTACAATTTTAGCATTTAAATGTATTAAAGCATTTAAATTGTAACACTTTAATTTCAATAAAGGTATCTTAGAATATTCAGAAAGCGCTCAGGGCGCTCGTGAGATCGGGGCGCCACCAATTTTAATCCACCAACACTAATAGTAACACCAATTACTTGCAAACAAAATAAAACTAAACAAGTTTAATTTATGACCTATAATATCAAAGAACGAAATCAATGTTGGAAAATATGATGATTGTACTTCAAGTCAATGAGTGAAAGGTTTCCCTTAATTCTACTTATCACACTCGTTTGGAATATATTTAGCTAGTGGTGAACACCAAGCGTAACAATAAAAAAAAAGGTTAACTTAAACACTACTACTTAGCTTGACATGGCGCTATTGCAGATGATCACAAAGGCTAGGCGCCTTACGTCCCAAACAACACAAAAGGTAGTGGCTATTGACCCTCCAAAAATTATGGTGGTAGCTGTCAGCCTCTTACACACAATAGTGGTGGTTTTCAAACAATAAGTTGGTGATTAACCCTTCGGAAACAATAATGGTGCCTGGTAGCCCCTTGGAGACAATAAGGATGGCTGTCGGCCCCCTTGGAAACAATAACGGTGCCTGTTGGCTCCCTTGGAAACACTAAAGGTGGCTGTCAGCCCCCTTGGAAACACTAAAGGTGGCTGTTGAACCCCTTGGAAACAATAACGGTGGCTGTCGGCCCCATTGCGAACACCCTCGTCCACGAGGGTTCCCAAAAAAGAACAAAATAAACACGTGGAGTGGCTGCTTTCGCCCCTCACATTAACCTTGCTGACACTTGGTACAGTGGCTGATGTTGCCCTGTACAGTAGTATAGGTTGACAAATGCTTAGCTTGTAGGCCCAAACTCTCTTGCTGCACAATCCCGAAATTCGGTTCAACTTCCCTCATCCAAAAACGTCTCAAAAACTGGACGAGTGACCACAGAACTAACACCAACTAAGGGAAGTTGAAATACTACTACAAATCTTCTGAGACTTCCTCTCAGTTAGTCGATACTTATAGTTTTGAGTCTTCACGTATAACCTACGCGACGTTTGTAATAAATTAAGTTAATAAACAAATAAAACAAACGAGAACCCAGAAGTATTTTATTCCACTGCCGCACCGGGTACATTACAATTTTTTTCCATAATAGTCTGCGAACACGTTGTGTCCTAACTATATCCCTTTGGATCTTTAATGCAGTGGTTTCTCGTTGCCTTCTGCATCTACATGCCGTTGACCCTTTTAGGGTTCATCCGCCTTTAGGAACAATTCTCATTCATAGGACAAGGAGTTGCCCTGATTCTCAACAACTCTTCCACCGAGGCTGTTGGTTGTTGGGCGGGGTGCACCATGATGTGCAGACGAGGTTGTCATTTGGGCCGGTATTGGTTCGTTACCGTCACCCCCTTACGCCCTTTTGGTTTGAGTTGTGAATAACACACTAAAAACAAGAAAAATTTGCTTATAATTATATAATTCTTTTGAACAAAGAACAGCATGCTTTACGTGATTATTAATTCCTAAGAAAACTGACCAAGGCAGATCATGAGGGGTGTTATCAATTTGAACCTCTATGAATAAGGACTCTCATAAAAGGCTCTTAATAACCTTCCTTTTAACAGCAAATATTTATGAAACGGTTTTATCTTTCTGTGGAAGTCGAATTTAATTATCTCTCGGTAGAAATGTCGCTTTTTGGCTCGGTACAATATCACTAAAACTGGCGCACCGTCTCTAGGTTCTAATGAATTTTAAACTGCCGCCCAGATATAAAACTCGCATACATTACGCCGCCTTATTCGCAACCATGGCGTCGTAGATCATGATTCTGTCAACGGGCAAGTGGTAAAGAGGGTCGTTAAGACCCTTTAATAAATCACTAACAATACCACAGGTGTTTACGGCCGAGATAAGTTTTCTTTAATGAGTTTTAAGCCTCGGGAAATTTCAGCCAAAAACAACAACGCATCGAAATTCTTGACAGGTGCTGGACCTTCGGAGAAGGAGAAAGTGTGAGCACATAAGAAATTCGATAACATAAGGAGTGTTAATATTCCGCAGGAGTCGATTTTTTCGAACCTTATTTATCGGGGGGTCAGGAGAACATTCAGATTTCGGTGATAAAGTAGACGTGATGGTTATGAATGATATACATCGGCAACACGTCGGACGACGAATCCGAGTCTATGTTATCTCAGGTTTCAAGTGTTGTAAAAAAAGGACTAACATAAACATAGGAAAGTTTCGGACTAATGGTGACTTGAGAAAAATAAAATTCATGTTACAATTTGTTATTTTTAAAGTTTTGAAGCATTAGTAATAAAACTGGTGAACTTCAGGTTTTTTTTAAATACGACTTCGCCATCTCTATTTTGCATAGACGAGCACTGACATGCAAAATGGCCTTGAGCAAGTCAACCTAGAGAATTACGAACTACAGACGTACTGTAGTGCACGGAGTTGAAGGTCACCCTTTAGAGGGAGTGGAACAGCTATTTTCTCCACGAGCAACAGTTTGTTCTTACAAATACAAGAATTTAAAAGAACAAAAAAAAATTACACCAAAAAGTTTGTGAATTCTGCCTCTCTGTGTCTAGGATAAATAATAGAGAAAATACATTTATTTTTATATGTTACTTCGGCAGGTTTTAGCTATAATTCGTGCTGTGTGAAAAAAACCATTTATCCTAAAAACTTCGCCTATGTGCCGTCGTAACAATTGAACCTTTGGCTCTTTATAGACAAAAAAATGTTTTCCCCCACCACCCCCTTCTACTTTTTTTTTGTGGGTTTTTAAGTGTCGAAGTTACCCCGTGTAGTGGGGTAATTTCGACACCACACTTAATTCTACAGAATGTCGAATATGTGCTTTTTGAGGGTAACTTCGACACCATAAATAGTAAACCATCATTAATTAGAAGCATTGGGAAATGGTTTAAAGAGCTACAATTTGGCAAATAAAATACAGAAAAACGAAAATACAGTTTATTCTTCTCAAAAACTTTGGTATGAAGCTGTTGGATATAAAAATAAAAAACTAAAATAAAATTCTTCTAACTAAACAAAAACTCCGTAAGTAAAATTAACAACAGCAATATATAAAACCAAATAGAACATGAAAACAACGGATTTAGTCTTCGTCGAAACAAATGAGATACTCGTATCTCGCTTGTTTGGATCCCTTGTTGCAGTGTCCACAAACCCACTTTCCACAGTTCACACACTTGATCCAAGACTTTTTATTTGTGTACTCGGAGTATGGAACCAAACAAATGTAACAACAATTGCATGATGGACATTCATATTGCGGGTCCTTGGAGCCATCATTGCAAATACCGCACACCCACTTTAAACAAGAAACGCAACAAATCCCCTCATTGCTGTCAATGTCGACAATGTCTGTCTTGTTTCGGCGAGCTCTGGACGGTCCAGGTTTATCAGGATCCACATTCTTTGATTTTTTTGGTTTGATGGGGAGTCTTGTCTTTGGTTTCTTCGTAGTTGGAGTTGCATCAACAAAAATTTCTGGTAAATCCACTAGTTCTGGTAAATTCATTGGTGAGTCTGTACGGGTTGGAGTGCTTGTTTCAACTGGTCTTTGCATCTGCTGGCCTGGTCTTGCGGACACTTTTTCCCCCTTTTGAGAGAATTTGTCGGTTCCTTGGAATATCCTCTAGCCTCCTGTAGAAATTCTATCAATATGGAATCTAGCACTGTCTCGAAATCCGGCATTGCGCCAGGAATTTTCGCTTTCTGGATTAAAGAGGCTCAGCCCTGTTGCTCTAAAGCCAGATTGAAGATTTGTGGCAGAAGTGTTTTCAATATGGGACCACAATCGATTTAGCAACCTTGGGAAATGTTCTTTCGGGATGCTTCGTTTTCGACGACATACCTTTCTCCAGAATTTCGCGACATTTTCGCTTCATGGGAGCAAAAAAACTGACGTCTAGAGGTTGTATCAAATGCGTTGAATTTGCTGGTAGGGGCGTCATATAAATATTATTTTCTTCAGTTGCCTCGAAAACGCGAGGGAAAAAGTGTGACGCAAGACTATCTTCAATCACAACTGTGGTTTGTTCAAGGGTGCTCTTAGCATTGATGTGAGGAATTAAAACATCAAAAAACCATTGATCGAACGGGTTCATATCGAACCATCCACTTGGCGCCACCTAATAAATTGTGCCTGCAGGACCTCCCTTACTCCAATTTTTGTACAGGTGTTGTGCCTTATACACGACCATGGAAGGAAGCAAGTCCTCATTAGCTTATCCGCAAACCATGATGCTGATCGATGTCCTCGAGTGCTCTTGAACTCATTCGACTCTCTTGGTTCCTCTGGGCACCAACACTTTCTTCGAACCAGGGTCATCAGTGATATTCGTCTCATCATAATTGTAAACATTTTCTGGTGACGCATATTCTAAAATGTCTCTTATGTTCTCAAAAAATTGTTGAAGTTGCTCCTTACCTACCTACGATAGCTCGTTGCCGTTTGATATTGGAAGCCAGTCGAGTTGTCAGTTTGTTCTTCTGAGCGAATTTTTTGATAAAATCCAGACCTGGCTTGTTGTTCTTCCATTCCGGAACATTCTTACCTTGCTTCGTCGCAAATTTTGTTACAACATGACGAATATCCTCGTGAGTCATGGGAAAGGCCCAGTCGTTTACGACACCAAGAGTTTTTGCCAATAGCTGTTCTTCTTCGCGAGTTTACCCGCATGGACGACCCGGTGCTGCAGGATGAGTTTCCTGAAGTTTATCAATTAACGTTGTTCTCGGCACCTTGAACTTCTGGTTAACTTGTAGTTTGGACATGCCCTTTTTCACAGCATCAATAACCTTATCCATGTTCTCCTTTCTGTAGCTGAGGTAAGGTGTACTTCCCACCTTTTTGACGTAAGTGCGCGGCATCTTCAATAAAACTTAGCGGATCTGAAACAAAGAGAAAAACTAAAAAAATAAATAAACAAATAAAACAAAGCAATTATAATAAAAAAATATATTAAATAGGACAAAAACAATAACAGAACATTGGTTAACATGAAAAACACCAAGAAACCTGAAAAAAAAATCATTATATTATACGTTTCGAAGTTACCCCCGCTGTCGAAGTAACCCCGTTTTACGGTAGTTCACGCGTCACATCAAATATTACACGAAGTTTACTCAAAAACTGACCTTATTTGCTTTGTAGCGACTTTAACATCGATTTCTCAAGTCAAAATATAGCCTTAGTAGCTGTAGAAAGACAAATGAGCAGGTTTGGGCTTTTTTTATGTGTAAAAGGATCACGAGGGTGACAACCACAATCTTTACTCAAATTGATAATATTTTGACCGACATGCATCCTGATGAGGTGAGTTGTTGACTATAAAAGACTTCTGAATCCGATCACTACGCGTCACTTGTAAACATTAAATACAATGATCAGATCAGAATATATAGGTACTAGATATATTAAGGGAAGGATATTTAATAGTAAAAACTATAGCAATTTCCAAACGTATCTAAATAACGAAACGTGAGTGAAGTAGAAAAGTAGCAGGTGTCAATCCAAAGCATAACACCTTTTACAGTTCTTTTATTCGTTTAATATAATTATTGGGAGACCCAAGGAATAATAAATGCATCCTAAACGATTTCAAATAGTAAACATCCCAAATAAATCCTCTGTTTCTATGCAGACAAAACAACAATAAATCGTGCTGAATTTATTCATATTCAAAGGAAACCAGTCGTAAGAAAATCTGAAAATAGCCCAGACTACGGTATTTTTACCTTAGATAACAAGGACGACGGTATGCGACTGCTGATTTTTTCATTGGCTGTGCAGCGTTGCGATGGATTAATGGTATGGATCGCTCGATATGATTGGCTAAATTCCCCTCGGGAGCGGAGGAACGGTTTTTGGACCATTTTTAAAAAAACCTCTTTAAAAGTTAAATTCATTCGAATCGATTGGAGCGAATCCAACTGTTTTGTCCTCTTCGTGATGTCCTCTTTCACCCACCACCATCGGAAGTTCTGTAGGTTCAATATTTTCAGAGATAGACCCCTTCAAATATCGATTTTTAAGCACTTTTAGAATCGCGTTTTTGGTCCATTTTTTCAAAAACCTCTTTAGAGGTAAGTTTTATTCGAATTGAGTTTCTTTCGTTCTTAGGAGGTTGCAAACGAACCATTCCGATCAAAAACAGCAAGAAAAATTTCCGAATTTTTGTTAGAAAATGTTCAAAAGGGGGGTTACCTTTTGTTTCTGCATTCTCAACTTTGACCGCCTGTAACTTGAGAACGCCTGGATCGATTGGAGCGAATCCAACTGTTTTGTCTTTTCTTTGACGTCCTCATTCAACTCCCACCATCGGACGTTCCGTAGGTGCAATATTTCCGGAGATAGACCCCTTCGGAGGTCGACTTTTAAGCAAAAAAATTTGAAAATGTCCAAAGAGGGGGTATTACAGCTTATTACTTAATTCTCAACTTTGACTGCCTTAACTTGAGAACGCTTGGAGCGACTGGAGCGAATCCGATTGTTTTGTCCTCTCTTTGACGTCCTCTTTCACTTCCCACCATCGGAAGTTCCGTAGGAGCAATATTTTCGGAGATAGACCCCATCAAAATCGATTTTTAAGCACTTTTAGAATCACGTTTTTAGAACATTTTTTAAAAAACGTCTTTAGAGGTTATTTTCATTCAAGTTTTGTTTGTTACGTTCTTAGGAGATTGCAAGCAAGCTATTCCGATCAAAAACAGCAAAAAAAAAAAAACGAAATGTTTTTGAACATGTCCAAAGGGGGGGTACTCATTTGGTTACTCAATTTTGAAATTAGACCGCCTGTAATTTGAGAAGGCCTGGATCGATTGGAGCGAATGCAACTGTTTTCTCCTCTTTTTGAAGTCCTCTTTCATCTCTCACCATTGGAAGTTCCGTAGGAGCAATATTTTCGGAGATTCTTCAAAGTTTTTTAAAAAACCTCGTTAGAGGTTATTTTAATTCGAATTGTGTTTGTTACGTTCTTAGTGGGGTATTCCGATCAAAAACAGCAAAAAAAATTGTGGGGGTATTACAGCTTTTTTCTCAAATGTCAAATTTTACGGCCTGTAACTGGAGAACACCTGGATCGACTGGTGCGAATCCAACTGCTTTGCGCTCTCTTTGACGTCCTCTTTCACCTCCCACCATCGGAAGTTCTGTAGGTTCAATATTTTCGGAGGTAGACCCCTTCAAAGTCGATTTTTAAGCACTTTTAGAATCGCGTTTTTGGACAATTTTAAAAAAACCTCTTTAGAGGTTAATTTAATTCGAATTGTGTTTGTTACGTTCTTAGTGGGGTATTCCGATCAAAAACGGCAAAAAAAAATCCTATTTTTTTTTAAACTGTCCAGTGGGGGTATTAAAGCTTTTTTCTCAATTCTCAACTTGGACGGCTTGTAGCTTGAGAACGCCTGGATAGATTGGAGCGAGTCCACCTGTTTTGTGCTTTTTTTTGACGTCCTCTTTTACCTCCCACCATCGGAAGTTACGTAGGTGCAATATTTCCGGAGATAGACTTCCGATCAATAACAGCAAAACAAAATTTCTGAAATTTTTTTGAAAATGTTCAGTGACAAGTGACGTGTGTGAGGTTAGGTGTCAGGCAACCCTATATACACAGAGATGATTCGTTTTAAAAAATATTGTTTATTGCGTTGTGATAAAAAATTTAAATCTGAACTCACGAACGCATGACAATAATTCATCATGAACACTTAATAAATATTGTTAGAAATTGAATGAAGATTGTGTCCCAGAATCAGATCAAGATGTAGGAGAAATCGGTTGAATTGTGACAAGGCAGCAAATCATATAACAACCTCTTCGTCAACGTTTCGTCTAATTGTACATTAAACTTCATCAGGACTATGAGTAAAATTAAATGTAACATGAACAATAAAAACACATCCTGTATAATACAAACCTCAAGATTCCGCCGATTTCCCCTACATCTTGATCTGATTCTGGGACACAATCTTCATTCAATTGTACTATTACTTGCGGTATTGACACCAAGCATGGAATTTTTCATGAACATTAGAGACACATACGGTTTGGAAGCCTATAAAGCCTTGAAGGTTCAATTGACGCAGGACTTGAGGCTGGCTCGGTTGAACAACCAGAGAAATTGCCTCCTGCAATGTAAGTTTCAAAATGTTTTTCCGAACCATATTCAACAAGACATAAAATGTTTACACACAATATCAGATAACTCTCACCCATCCATGCATTAATTGATTCTTCAATGCACCTCAAATTAACCCTGATAGGGTTGTCAACTATGGAACTGCAGTTTTGGGTGAAGAAACTGACTCAAAAATTCGGAATGATGTTGTAGTGACTGTGGCTTCTATGTCTTTGGGTAGGTACTAAAACTGCTGGACGAGTAATGACCAAGATAATTATTGGAAAAAACTCCAGGTTTCCTCTTCTTCCGAAAAAGCACTCTGCAGTTTTGTTGATCCTGGAGTCTCTGTAAAGTTTTTGAAAAAGAATGGTCTATGACCAAAAACAATAATCTTTTGTCTTTAGCCAATTAAAAGCCTGAACTAACAATACAAATAAACAATATATTTTTCGATTAAAATAAGAATATAATACATCCATAGTATTAACATTAACAACCAGACTAACTTTTGACCTTTAGAGGTAAACAAAGAGTCTAAAACAATCATTCATTTCCAGAATTAAAGTGCTACGAATAACAATAGTACATATACATTATTTAAGCATTGAATTTTTTGTGAAATATGTTAAGTCATCAGTGTTGTTATTAATACTAAGTAATACATTTTTTTAAGTATGTGGGCCACCACTCATAGTGAACAATAATATAAATATTGTATCTACACAATAAGCCACAAAAAACAGCAGAATATTTATATGATTTTGTTGTAAGTTACTGATTTTTAATCTTTTATTAAGGCAAGCCATAAATCTCGTTTCATACTCGTCTTTTATCAATAACTTATTTCAGGACTTTTGAACAAAAACCAATATAAGATTCAATATGGCCTTCATTCGTATTAGATGCCATTTGTGATCGTCTTCTTCACTGCCCAATTGCAGAAACTGTTTTTGGTATAGACGATACCAACTTTCCACTATTAGTTCTTTTAAGTAATCAATACCATGAATTCGTATTCAATTCCAAACCGATTTCTCTAATTTAACAAGTATCCTATAGGTAATAAAATAACCTCTACACCTATAGGATTCAAGTTTAGACTGCAGGATAATTGCATCTAATTGATAAATTATATCGGGAGTTAATGCTCAAAATGTTAAACTTGGAAATAAATATAACCATTTGGATCGCAAAGGTAAAAAGTGATATTGCTAGGGACTTAGATCCTATCAGACTGAAATTGCATTTAGATCAATTCCATGTTTTTAGCAATATTCGTAAGAGTAAATATAATTCTTATTTTGTACTAGTTAAAAACAACCACTTAAAGAAGATTAATGTTTTGATAGATAGGAGTAAAAGTTTAATTGTTAACACGCAGACAACCCATGACAATTGGTTAGTGAATCTCACTAATAAGGAGATCCCTAAAGAGGTTGGATTGTTGCTGAGTCTGGGCCCAAAATTTTCTGTAAACCACTTGAATCGTGATTTGCCTACATTTGACATTATTGAGTATATTATTGACAGTCGACCAGAACCTTATGATAAAGACAAAGTTAGAGCTCAATTTACCAACATATTGACAAACTTTGAGAACAAACTGTTACAGACCACCAAAAGGGACTATTACATGATGTCTTACCACACTACTAAAAAGTTTCTTAAGGAAAATAATAACTTAATAGTATTAAGATCTGATAAGGGGAGTTCGACAGTTTTGATGCAACGACAGGAATACTCACAAAAAAATGGACACGTTATTACAGGACAACACCACTTATAAACCTTTAAATAATAATCCGTCCACCAACTACGAAATAGCTATTTATGTAACCAGTTACGAAAGGTACGATTTTGTGTAACGAATGAATGTTTGCGGGATGAGCGCAGCGACTTCCCGCAATTTGAATGAAATACACAAAAAGGCTTTTCGTCACGTGCTTCATACAGATTTTTTCTAATTTTGACTCATACCTACTTAGAGAGAGAGTCATTATTATTAAACTTCAATTAAACCACTTTGTATCTACTTAATACCGTAAAACTGTAGCAACGGTGTGCCACAACCGAAACCTGCAACTGGTGGTGAAGCGAACTTTTCATCACCAGTTACGAAAGATTTTACTTTTCGTAACTAGTTACGAAAAGTAGGACGTTACGTCACTGTCATCAGTATTGACAAGTGCCACTTTATATGTCAAAATTAGAAAAATTCCATTAGACCACGGCTTCAAAGTCCGGAAAACACTTTAGATTGTATCTTGACCGGCCATGAAAGCCTTCAGAATCTCTCCGAGTGTTCCATTTCTCTCAGATTTTGCTATTCCATTATGGCATATGCTCAGTTATAATGCACTTTTAGAACTCACTTTTTTTTATCTTGATACACCTATTTTATTGAAACGTATGCTCAGTTATAACGCATTTATAGAACTATTCAAAAAAACAGTGACACCTTTTGCAAATCTACTGTGGCATAAAAAATGTTTTTTTCTTATTTCTGTTCAAGGTTCTGCCTTTTTTTCAAAATTCCCTAAAAAACTAGTTCTTACAAAAATTAAAATACCTCTTCTATTGCAGTCATCACGCAGATATATAACTATTCAATAAAAAATATGATATTCTTTGCAAAGTTCCAGTAGCTCAAAAAATGTGTCTTTATTTTTCTTCAATTTTCTCAAATTTCAGTCAAAATCTCTTTCTATTTTAATTAAGCCACCTATTGCAGCGTAAGCTCAGTTATGACACCGTTACAGACCTGTCACAAAAAAGTGAGATTTAATCAAAATCTAGGTTCTTTGATATTATAGACACATTTTCCATTGCAACGTATGATCAGTTATAATACTGTTAAAACGTTATTCAGCTCTCGGAAAATTCCAGAGACACCAATTTTTTTTTCTTATTGCTTTTAAGGGTTTCTTGATTCTCTCAATTCTCAGTAAGCACTGGTCATTTGAGAAAAAAACATTAGTTCCATGTGAAATTTTAGAATTATATTTAGACATCTTGCAAACATTTCAGTGGCACCTAAAATGTTTTTTCAAAAATTTTAGTCAAAAATTCTTTGTTCCAATGTACTAACGGAACTTTAGGCTTAATGCAATTGTTATAAACACACTCAGTAAAAAAAGTTTTTTCTGATGAATTTAATTTTTTGGGCATTCAAATTTCTCAAATTTTCCTGAAAATAATATCATTCAGAAATTAAGCTGCTAATGCAGCGGATGAGGTTTACATAGAGTCCAGGCATTATTTTGACCTCTTCTGTACGTCCTGTTAGTCATCGCATGATCTTTCTAAAGGTAAATGTCTTACCAACAAACGAACACACAGCAGTCTTTTATACTGACGATTCATATGAGGCTTCATGGAGTCATGGAGATCTGAAGATTGGTTTTATGCCAACGATATTCTTTTAAAAGTCCAGAGTTTCCTTTACTTTTAACTTGTGATTGCTTTTAAATGTTCTTTGTAAAGCATTTCATTTATGTATTTTTTTCAATCTCTTGTCTCAAACAGGTTCAAAACTTTTTTTTTTAATTTGAAGGGTTGCATGTTTAAAAGTGTTAATACAGAACGAAGCAGCTCGCACTTTCGCATCATAGTTTTTAAAGATCTATCGAATGACGTTCTCTTTGATGTAATTCAATTATCAAAAACTAAGAGAGACGTAACTGACATAGTGTGAATTTTGGACATACAGTGTCCCAAAGTTGAAAAATGTCGATGTTTTGATGCTGTTTAATCAGAAAACAAAATGAAGCAGGTAAAGGAAATGCTTTACAAAAATGGTTTAGAACTAACGCAGGACAGAAATATGTAAAAAATATACATATTCGGTTTTTTACGCCACTCTGTGTTATGTATATATTGTTCTGCAATTTTAAATTGGTGTTAAACCGTATACTCCAACTTTCGTATTTAGCGTTTTACTTTGCCTCACTATTGAAACAACCTATACGTTCTCAAGACGACACTCTACGGAATGCTACTACATACATTTAAAAGAAAGAGGCCAATACTTGTTCCTGTTCATAGCCCTACTCACCTCTCTAAAACTAGTATTAGGAAAAATACCTTGTATACATATATCTCAATCACTTAGTCTTGTCATCCACTTACTTTTAAAAATCTTCAATTTTTTATACCTGTTTATCTAAAATAACATAGTGGGGTTTCCAACGCTAACTGTATGATAGTAATAAATGAATAATATACAGTGTGTCGCAGATAAGGCTGCACCGCATGGGGATCTTCGAAACGGTAAGAGATGAGAAGGTGGCTAAATTAGAAGAAAGCTGCGCCATGGAGAATCCTCATGCATTATAATTTTTTTTTTAAGTATATAATAGCTATTTATGTAACCAGTTCCGAAAAGTCCGATTTTGTGTAACGAATGAATGTTTGCGTGACGAGCGCAGCGAGCTCCCGCAATTTGAATGAGATACACAAAAAAGGCTTTTCGTCACGTGTTTCATACAATATTTTTTCTAATTTTGACTACAAATACCTACTTAGAGAGAGAGAGAGAGAGTTATTAATAAACTTCAATATTTACTTTTAAACCAATTTGTATCTACTTAATCCCATAAAACTGTAGCAACGGTGTGCCACAACCAAAACCTGCAACTGTTGATGAAACCAATTTTTCATCACCAGTTACGAAAGATTTTACTTTTCGTAACTAGTTACTAAAAGTAAGACGTTACGTCATTGTCATCAGTATTGAAAAGTGCCACTTTATATGTCAAAATTAGAAAATTAAAATTAACAATCTAAAGGCTTTTTAATGATCAATTATTGGAGGAAACTATCCATAAAACCTTGATAACCAAAAACTCTTTACCATCCAAGATTTATGGGTTACTCAAAACTCATAAAGAAAACATTCCTCTTAGACCAGTAGTTTCGTGCATACAGTCACCATTGTCTAAGTTTTCTAAATACATTGTTAGCATTCTCTCTAATATTAACGATTTGTTTACATATTCGATAAAAAACTCCTTTGTTTTTGTCGAAAAAATCGCAGGTACTTCTATACCAGCTGGGTTCCAATTGGTCTCATTGGATGTAAAATTACTTTTCACTAGTATACCCAAAGAATTAGTGCTTCGCACAATTGAAAAATATTGGATCCACATTGCCATACACACCAAAATCAATCAACAAGAATTTTTAGAGATCATAAAACTATTATTTGAGTGCAGTTATTTCACATATCAAAACAAATGTTATTCACAGGTATTCGGGACCGCTATGGGAAACCCATTATCACCATTCTTGGCAAACTTAATTATGCACGAGTTATTGAGTTGTATTGTTCCCAGTCTTCCTGTCGAATTGCCATTTCTTTACCTTTATGTTGATGATATTCTGACATGTGTGCCCCACGGATCCGAGCACATCATCCTTAAACATTTTAATTCCTTTAACCCGCATATCCAGTTTACCTTGGAGAATGAAGTTAACAACCGTATCCCCTTTCTAGACACATTAGTGATCAGAATCAATAACATTATTATCACTGATTGGTACCAAAAACCAACTAGTTCTGAGAGGCTTATTAACTTTAATTCGTTCCATCCTCTATCACAGAAAGTGGCAACATCAAATCTTTAAAAAATAGAGTTATAAAATTGAGTCATGAAACATTGTGGGATAAGATATTTGATAGAATTAGACAGTGGGCATACTTAAATGGTTATCCTCGCAGTTTGGTGAATAGATTGTTGCAGCCTTCGGGGAGCTCCTTTACCTCAAACTTACCTAACACAGACCACTAAACATCTTACTTTAAGATCACACTTGTGCCAGGATTGAGTAAAAATTTGCGTTGTTGCCTGCAGGATGAAGGGTTGAATGTGGTTTTTTATTCGAAAAAGAGGGTAGGTGACTTGTACTCAAGGATTAAGGATGAAACGCCTTTGACTGAAAAGATTTAATGCAGTGTATTCTATACCGTCTTCTAGTTGTGTGAACAGATACATTGGTTAGACAAAAAACTATCAATTAGATTAAAGCAGCATAAATATGATTGTAATGCTAAGCACCTAATAAAAGGAACAAGAATGCTTTGGCGACCCAGCACTTTCAAACGGGCCATAACTTTGACTTTGACAAATCGGATATCTTGGACGTTGAAATAAGTAACTATGAAACGCGCAACATTTCGGAAATGTTCTTTATTAACAAATTTAAAAATCGAACAGTTAATTTCAGATCGGATACTCAAGTTTTTAGTGCAATTTATAGTTACTTGATACATTGGTTGATGGGGAATAACACTAACAAACAAAAAAAAAGCAGTGATTAACGCATGATTGTTTTGCATTTAGCCCCGCTCCCGAAGCGGTTGACGATAGAATTTTTAAGATATGTGTTGTTTATTTTCTGGTATAAACAAAGTAGAAAGGGTCCCGACCTTGTCAACTAGTAATTCAGTAGATGCTTGAGTTGTGTGCGTAAAACTATATCAATGGTAGAAAGGAAAAAGGGCATAAGCGACAAATTAATAACTTTACAGTAGGCCATTTAAAGTTTCAATTACTCTTTTAAAAATGTACTATATACCCCATTGTTTAGTTGGCTTAAACGACAAATAATTTAACTGAAAAAGCTGGAAGTCAGATCATTCTAAGTAGAAAGAAAAACGGTGTTTAATGGCGCTTAAAACCTAAATTTGCAAAATTTGTCGCTTATGCCCTTTTTTCTTTCTACCATCGATATGTATTTTAGATGTTTAATTAGCCCCGATTGTTATTAGCCCCGATGTGCTATTACTTTTTTACATTGACTAGAGCATCTTACGATAATATCTCGAGGTTTGTATTATACAGGATGTGTTTTTATTGTTCATGTTACATTTAATTTTACCCATAGTCCTGATGAAGTCCAATTAGACGAAACGTTGACGAAGAGGTAGTTGTATGATTTGCTGCCTTGTCCCAATTCCGCCAATTTCCCCTACATCTTTATTGTTTGAAATATTAGTGCCCTATTGAAGAGTTTTTATCCATTCTAATAATAATGCCGTTAATTGCATCTTATCGTCAATACAGTCCACTTAATATTCGATCAAAAAGGTCCAATTATTGAGCCCGACCTCCCCTCCTACTGTTCTATTTCTATAGTTTGTTTTAGTTTTTTTTATGAACTCATGATATAAGGGAATCTTATTTATGGGGCTATCAGGAGAAAATTCAGATTTTGGTGAAAAAGAAAACATGGTGGTAATGAATAATCCGTAGACCTGGATATTTGCTATACAAACACCCACCTTTAACCACTCCTGATAATTTCGCTGGTTTAGTGCCCCGAGCACGTCTTCAATCATGCTATCGCAAACAGCGGCTACTGGCAGTTAAAGCTCGCGTGAAGTAGCAGGATTTCGAGTGCAATGCACACAACAATAAAAAGCAGGAACCCAATTAGATTTTCATCAGACGTTCGGTAATTACTGCACTTTGTAAACATCGGAATTGGGAAGCAATAAAATTAGAAAACAACGGAAACTCTCCAATCGGCTCTACTAACAGTTTTAAAGAGCTAATTTGTTTCCAAATGGAAACGGCTTTTTTCCAGCAGGTGTTGCGAAACGGGGAGGCTTTAATCGACTCTATCTAAAAACGTGAAAGAGTTCATCAGGCGGCGGTGGTGGCATGATGGCGCCAAAGCTGGAAGACAAATATAATATGGAGCGACGATGCGCTCGTGTAATGGTTTCGGCCATTAAGGCGCCTATATAGAAGCCGAAACGCGGAAATAACAGCAAATTACTGCTGGTCGACTGACTAAGAAAAGCTACACGGAAAAAAAGTTGCCTTAAATTGCTTGTTAATGGGTTAGAGCTCTTTCGCTCTGGTGCAAAAACTTTTGCTTTATGTAAAAGGAGCAAGTTTGAAGCTAATGTTGATAATTTTCGTTACAAACTAGGGAAATCCTAAACAGCAAAACGTGTATCTTCTTCTTCTTATTGTGCCCTGTCAGGTCCCCCTGACGTTGGCAATCACGATGGCGAGCTGATTCCTGTCTTCAGCCAATCTAAACAATTGTTCGACGCTATATATGCCTGTCCATTCTCGGATGTTCTTTAACCAGGAGATTTGTTTTCTTCCTACGCCCCTGCCGCCTTCTATTTTGCCCTTCATTATAAGCTGTAGGATCCGATAGGGATTTCCTCTGAGAACATGGCTGAGGTATGCCAGTTTTCGGCATCTAACTGTTGTCAAAAGCTCACGAACTGTGCCCTGTCTAAGACTGCTTCATTTCTTTGCAAAGACACCCATGTATCTATGAATCCACATTTCAAGTGTTTCTAGACGGTTGATTATGGCAGCTTTCAGTGTCCAGACTTCAGCTCCGTACAACAGCATAGAACAAATGTAACATTTAATCATTCTTTGTCGCAGCTTTAGGTGCAGGCTGTCATTACAAAACAGTGATCTCATCTTGCGGAACGTTGTATGGGCTAAAAATCGATTTCTGTATTTTACAGTAATCTGCATCATTTTTTCCTTAGACCGGGCATTGATGTTGAAACTGGACGGGTGTAATCTCGTTAGTTCAACAAACGGACACGGATGGCGCCACCGGGAACCTTCTCTCGGTACTGCCATGAAGCGTGTCTTGACCATTTCGACATTTCGGGAGCTCTAATTGTGTCAAAGCCTCACTGATGAGCCGTAAACGGCGAAACTAGTCTGTGGATGGACAGAATTAGAGCTTGCGAAATGATGGTATCAGTCGTTTTAAAAGGTCGAAAACAGCGTTTTCTTAGTACCGACGGCTAAAAATCGATTTCTGTATTTTACAGTAATCTGCATCATTTTTTCCTTAGACCGGGCATTGACGTTGAAACTGGACGGGTGTAATCTCGTTAGTTCAACAAACGGACACGGATGGCGCCACCGGGAACCTTCTCTCGGTACTGCCATGAAGCGTGTCTTGACCATTTCGACATTTCGGGAGCTCTAATTGTGTCAAAGCCTCACTGATGAGCCGTAAACGGCGAAACTAGTCTGTGGATGGACACAATTAGAGCTTGCGAAATGATGGTATCAGTCGTTTTAAAAGGTCGAAAACAGCGTTTTCTTAGTACCGACGGCTAAAAATCGATTTCTGTATTTTACAGTAATCTGTATCGTTTATGGGCCTACATCTAATGGCCCTATCCGGGTCTAGTTGCTCGGTGGTGTAGCATCCGATGTATTTAAAATTGAATACTCCCTCAACGTTCTGTCCATTTATCTGTAGAGACGCGTTGAGGTATGGCTGACGGCTAAAGACCATAAACTTTGTCTTAGCAACATTTATATTCAGTCCCATTTCCTGTCCCACTGCACTAACAGAATTTATGAGACTTGGGAGATCCTGAAGATCATCACTTAAAATAGCCGTATCGTCAGCATAGCGAATGGTTTTAATCAGCTCGCCGTTGATTTTGATATATATTTTTCATATAAAGCCTCTTTGAACACTTTATCAGAATATAAGTTAAACGACAGTGGAGATACGACACATTCCTGTCGAACGCCTCGTTGGATTTGATGTTCATCTGTGAATCTTCCATTGACTCGAACGACTGCCTTCTGTCGCCAGTACAGGTTCATAATTATACGTAAATCTTTCCCATCAACACCAGTATTTCTCAATATATGTATGAGCTTTTCGTGTTTTACTCCGTCGAAGGCTTTTTCATAATCAATAAAACATACGAAAGCATCCTTCCTGAAGGTGGCGTATGAGCTTATGAGCGAAGCTAGGAGCTTGAGTTATGAAACAACAATTATTGATACTTCTGATATTATCAGAGTAATTCATAAAAGAAGCAAAATAATTATGTTCCGTTTGAAAGAGGACAAGAAGAAAAAAAAACGTTTGTTTCACTTTAATCGGTCTATTACTATTCAATTTATGGAAAGTAGTAATAATGAAGAAAGCAAAAAGAAGGGTTTCTTTTGGTCAATTGAAAGAAAACTTTCAAACTTTGTTTTTGGCTGTTTTCCATCTGAATGAGAGACAATTTTGATCCCTTCTGAACGTATCAAACTGAATTTGAACAAAAAGAAGAAAAGATGAATGTTATAAAACTTAATTTATAGTTTTTAACAACGTATGTTTAAAGCTGATTTCAAAACGGTCTAAAAGTCCAATATCGAAATGGTTTATTTCCAAGTCTACTAAACCAATAAGATTGCTGTTATGGCGTTATTTGAAAGAGGACATCAAGCTAAAGAAAAAACCGTTGGACTGACTCTAATCGGTCTATCATTTCTAAAGTTATAGAAGTTCAAAAGTAGAAATCGAGAAAATAGGCTTGAATTGTGTATCCACAAGGACTGATACTTCTGAAAATGCAATGTTAATTAAGCAAAATAATGATTGTTTACTGTATCGGTATCTGATAGAGGACAAGAGAAAGAAAAAAACCATAGGATTTATTCCAATAGGCCAGTCATTTCTCGAGATATCTTAGTTAAAATTTGGAAATCGCGAAAAAAAGAAATAGGAAATCCTTTGGTCAATTGAAAAAAAAATTGAATTTTTTTCATGCTGCTTTCTATATGAATGAGGCGGCGATTTTGATATCTTCTAAACTTAAGTTAGTTTTTTAACGATGAGTGTTTAAAGCTTGATGGTCCAAAAAAATACTTTCTTTAGCAAATTTTTAAACGTTTTCAACGATTTTGGGCTTAAATTAGAAATATTGTAAAGCTGCCTCTATTAAAATATTTTTTTTTCTATAATTTTCTATTTCAGAATTTTTTACTTCCACACTTTTTTCAATTTTTCATTTCTTTCATCGATTTATTGTGATCTCTCATTGATTTATTATTCAAATTAAAATATTTTTATTCTTTGTCACCTTTCTTTAAAATTTTTGTTTTATATCTCTTTTCATCAACTCTAACCTGAACTAACCCAATTTTTTTTTTTTTTTGAGGTAATTTTTACCTGAATTTGAGACTCACTCTTTACCAAAGACTAAATAAATATAATATAAATCGACTTGCGAAAAATGCGACAATTTTGTGTTTTTAAAATTAATAATACCTAGTTTTTCGAGTTGTTCAGCACTTTGGGACCGAGATGGAAATTTTCCGAGGAGCCAAAAGTCGATTTTTTATTGAGTGAATATGGGCAGAGATCTGTCAGCAAAGTTTTTAGTTGAACTTCTACCAAAATTAGAAGAATTTTTGATTTGTGCCTCTACTTACTTCTTTTGATATTAAATATAAATAAATATTAAATTTTGAATAACTGTGGAAGCCAGAGAAAAAAAAGCATAGAAACTAAAATGAAAAAAGTTTTATTAACAACGAACTGTAGCAATGCCATAGAAATTAAACAGTTTTTCATACTTATGTAAGCACACAGCTAATGTATCGAAACCGAGAAAAAATGTGTAGAAAATAAAGAAATTAAGAAGAAGATAAAACACAAAATTAGGTATGAAGAAAATACGTAAATGGTAAAAATTTGCTAATAGAAAATTTTTAACATTAGTATTAAAAAACTATATATAATAATATATCTAGTTCAGGTTAGTTCAGGTTAGTTCAGGTTAGTTCAGGTTAGTTCAGGTTAGTTTCCCAGCAATATTTTGAAAAGACATCTGAAATCATTCTTTTCAATTTCTTGAATTTGATTATCTTTTCACAGCATAACCAGGACACACTGACATGACTTTTTGCAGACGCTTTCGGTGGCGAATCTTTAAAATTGAGATTTTTTTAAATTAGTTTAGGGCTAATTTAATTCCAACTAAGTTTGCTAGGTTATCAGGGAATTTCGATCAAACAAATCGACAGCAAAAAAAATTCCCGAAATTTTTTCAAAATTGACTAAAGAGGGGAGTATTACGTCTTTTTCTCAATTTTCAACTTTGAGCCTGTAACTTTAGAAGAGTCTTAATTATTTCGAATATAGACCCCTTCGATGGTCGATTTTAAAGCGCTTTTAGAATAGATTTTTTCACCATTCTTCAAAAATTCACTTATAAGACTCATTTTAGTCGAATTATGTTGATTTTGCTCTAAAGGTATTTTTTCTCAATTCATCGCAATCAAAAACAGTATAAAACGTTATTCAATTTTTTTTATTGGCAAAAGTGAAGGGGTATTACGTTCTTTTCCTCAATTTTCAATTTTGACCGCCTGTAACTTTAGAACGTGTGAACCAATTTGACTAGAGCCAACGGTTTTTTGCTCTTCTTCATATTATCTTTCATGTCCTGAAAACGGGAGGCCCATAGATGCAGTATTTTCTGAGTTGGACCTCTTTCTAAGTAGGTCCATTTTTTGGTTTGCGATAATTGCGGTATTACGACTTTTTCCACAATTTTAAATTTTGTCGGCCTGTAACTTTAGGACGAGTGGACCGGTTGGAGTGAATACAACTCTCCTCCTTATGTCCTTTTTTACGTCGCACCATCAGGTGTCATTTTCCGAGATAAACACTTTGGGTGGTCGATATTTAGGCACTTCTTGAATCGACCTTTTTTTATCGATTTTTTAAGAAACCACTAAAGAGATATCGAAGAGATTGAAACCTGAAAAATATATGTATAGTCAAAACGAGCCAGCATGAAAAACCTCAAATTAAAAAAAAAAATTGAGGGATGCAAGACGACTTGAATTAGAAACTGTAGACATACCTTGATCTTTGTGCTTGATTTTAAGTTAACTTTTAAGTTTAATAGAGTTAAAATTGTATCGTTATAGTTCCAACAAATATTCATTAAAAAATTGCGGTTTTATATATTTTTTACCTATGAGCATATAGCTATTTTAAACTCGAATAGATGGAAAAAGTGATGAATGCTAATTAGCGCAATGTATCCGAATCACAACCACAAAAGCCACCTAATAAATAAACCAAACAATACCAATATTTATTAGATTTCATATCTATTATTCGGGATTGATGAAATAGGCACACAATAATGAGGATGGAACAGCCTAATGTAATATTAATTAACTGAACCCGATTATACATCCTGCCAAATCTAATGGACATTATTTATAATTAAACCTGCCATTTTTCTCCTCCATCCTGCCACTTTTTAAAATAAGTTTTGAGAAAAAGTTTGATACTCAAAGTTCATCTGTAGTTTATGTGCAAAATCATATTTTACCCTGCGGAAACCAGAAAAGAGTCGGATATAATTTCAGATTTAATCGTAAACATCCTCTATAATACAGACATAAAGCCGGATGAGTTTTCAGCGAACAGAAACTTCCAAGGGCAATAAATTTCCACTGTTGTTAAAGTTTTCATATTTAAGCAAATGGAAAAGCGGTGTTTATAATGGCCCTTATCTTTTAGAGATTCAAAACAAAATCGAAGAGGAAGAGGGGATCGCTAAAGAAGAATGGTTACCAACATAGGAATGCAAATTAAGTTTATGAGGAAAAACTGGAGTTTAAAGTGAAGCAATAACAGTACAAAGGAATAGACGATGCCATCGGCATTGCAGTTCTGTCCTAATTTCAACCCTTTAACGTCTTAATCAGTAGTTGGGGCTCTATTATTCACTAATGTCCGAAAGCGGCGTAGAGTCGCTCTATCCAGAGGCCCTATGGTCGATGTTGTGAGATATTTATTACTGAAGTCTGTTTTGTCCGACGGCGCTAGCTCTGACATCCGAGTGATAAATGAACCTCGCCCCAAATCTGCATTACGTCAATTATATGAAATGTGCGTAAGTGAAATTGTGGAAATAATAAAGTTCTTGTTCTACTTTGAGACCCATAATTTTCCTTAAGTGGCCCCTTATAAAATACCGTGCAGCAGTTTTATTGATAATAAGAGGGCTCCGTTTAAAGTTTCATGCATATTCCTGTATTACCCGGAAAACTTTTGACGTGCCTCCCTTAAAAGCACAGGCCCTTGGGGCACTTGAAATTGGAAAACTTTTTCTAAACGGGGTAATTTTGGTTTCGATACAAAATATTGACAAAATGACTCAATCGCCCTGTCTAGACTAAGGCATATAAACGGCACAGATTTTTCCATTCAAATCAAGGAAACAAACGAATTATCATTTCCCTTCCACCCCATTGTAATTGGCGTTCGAGCCAGAACGAAAGAATTTTCGGTTTGCATTATCTAAAAATCTGGAGATTGACTTTTTCGTCGGTGGGTAAACTCAGTTCCGATTTCGCAATTATCGTTTATTTGAACTTTTCGCTCCAAGAGTGGAAAAGAATTAACATGCAAATAAAGGCAAATGAAGCGCCGATCAGGACGGGAATATTTCCGAAGCAATTTCCGAAACATTTGCCTATCGAGAGGGTCGATAATGATTTGCAGTGACGTTCCACTTGTTTCAATTCGTCGACACAAAAAATGCTCTCGATGAATTGCAGTTTGAGTGCCGGCCCTAAGTTTAGTCGATTAGAATTGAATTCTTTTGCCATTGAAAGATCATAAAAACATAAACAGTGAGCCAATTTTTTTATTTTTTCTAGTTTACTAACAAAATTACGCACTTTTTTTAAGTTGATAATTGAAAGAGTGAATATGATCCCTCACCTTTTGTAATTATGTCCAATCATATTTCAGTGATGTCATTAGTTCTTAATGTACTTCAATAGAACATTCAATTTAACTTTTTGACCTTGTTACTGTTTCAGTTTTTAGTGGACAAATATTTTTAGAAAATTCCTAACCCTGATGGCCTTGAAGCGGTAATTTTTCTATTTTTTTTTAAACCTAATGACTTGAATATAAAAAACACAATTTTGTTTAAAACCAAAGGGCATCAATTCAACCACAGATTGGAGAAAAATTAGAAAGTTTCTCACCCTGATCGCCTTGACACTGTAACTAATTAGTTTTTAGAGGGAGAAAGTACAATTAGAATATTTCTATTCTACCCCCCCCCCTCCCGCCGATTGACACTCCTACGGTTTTAGAATGGACCAATATTATTAGAAAATTCCTAACCCTAAAAATTCTTCACTCTCGCTGTAAATCTGTAATTTTTTTATTTTTTTTTAACGTAATGACTTGAATATAATCATCTTAATTTTGTTTAAAATTATAAGAGCATCAATTCAACCACAAATTGGACAAAATCTAGAAAATTCCTAACCCTAATCGCCTTGACACTGTAATCAATTAGCTTTTAGAGGGAGAAAGTACCATTACAATATTTCTAACCCCCAACCGAATGACACTCCTACGGTTTTAGAATGGACCAAAATTATTAGAAAATTCCTCACCCTAAAAATTTTTCACTCTCTCCTTGAGACTATCATTGTTTTTTTTTTTGTTTCCAAGGTAAAAATACAACAAACCTCAGAGTCGACACGTTATTAGAAAATTCCTAATGCTGATCTCCTTAATAGTGTTATAATTTTATATTTTAATGTAGACTAATATTGTAAGAAAAATTCTAAAATTGATCTCTTTTTAATTGTTACTATTTTAGATTTTAGAGAGGACAAGTATTGTTAGAAAACGCCTGACCCTGATTGTCTTGATAGTGTTACTGTTTCAGTTTTTAGAAAGAACAAATGTTGTTAGATAATTCCTAGCCCTGATCGCCTTGGCCCTGTTTTAGTTTTTAGTGGACAAATATTGTTAGAAAATTTCTAACCATGATCGCTTTGACACTGTTACTTTTTGATTTTTTTTGTAAACATAATGATTTGAATATGAAAATCACAATTTCGTTTGAAAATAAAAGAGCATCACTTCAAGTACAGATTGGCCAAATATCACAAAATTCCTAACCCTAATCGCCTTGGCCCGGTAAGTAATTAGTTTTTAGAGCGAGAAAGTACTATTCGAATATTTCTAACTCTGTTCCGCTTGACACTCCTACGGTTTTAGAATGGACCAATATTATTAGAAAATTCCTAACAATAGAAATCCTTAATTCTCCCCTTGACAACATCATTGTTGTAGTTTTTTTTGCTTTGAAAGTCAAAGAAAAATATACCGCAGAGTGGACATGTTGTTAGAAAATTCCTAATGCTCGTTGCCTTAATACCATTATAATTTCTTTTTACTAACTTTATCTAATTTACTGTTACTTTTTTAGTTTTTTTATAAACAATGAGTTTCAATTCAACCTCTGGTTGGACAAATATCGTTAAAGCATTCCTAACCTGATCGACCCTGAACGCCGTGACCCTGTTTGCCGTTTTTAGTTTCTTTTATAAACAATGACTTGAATATCAAAATCACAACATTGTTCGAAAGCCAAAGAGCCTTAAACCAACAACAATAGAAAATTCCTAACCCTGATCGCCTTGACACCGTTACTATTTTAGGTTTAGAAAGGGCAAATACTATTTTAATATTTCTAACCCTTATTGCATTGATACTGTCACTTTTTAGTTTTTTTTTAATAAAAAATAACTTGAATATTTGAAAGTAAATTAGCATCAATCCAACCACAGATTGAACAAGTATGGTTAGAAAATTCCTGGCCTTGATCACTTGGACCTTGTTACGGTTTCAGGTTTTAGTGGACAAATATTTTTAGAAAATTCCTAACCCCGATCGCCTTAAAGCCGATTTCTATTTAAACGTAATAATTGGAATATAAAAATAACAATTTTGTTTAAAACTAAAAGAGCATCAATTCAACCACAGATTGGACAAAAACTAGAAAATTCCTAACCCTAATCGCCTCGACACTCTAACTAATTAGTTTTTAGAGGGAGAAAGTACTATTAGAATATTTCTAACCCCGATCCGCTTGACACTCCTACGGTTTTAGAATGGACCAATATTATTAGAAAATTCCTAATCCTAAAAATTCTTAAGTCTCCCCTTGACACTACATTGTTTTTTATTCAATGCTAAAGAACAATAAACCTCAGATTGGACATATTATTATTAGGAAATTCCTAATGCTGACCGCCTTAGTTCTGTTATAATTTTGCGTTTTAATGTAGACAAATATTGGTAGGAAATTTCTAAAATTGATCGTCTTGACACTTTTACTATTTTAGTTTTTGGAGAGGTCAAGTACTGTTAGAAAATTCCTGACTCTGATTGCATTGATACTGTTACTGTTTCAGTTTTTTAGAAAGATCGCCTTGACACTGTCAACAATAACTTGAATATTAAAACAGTTTTGTTTAAAAGTAAAAGGGTGTCAGTCCAACCATAGGTTGGCATTCCAACTACAGGTTGGACAAATATTGTTGAAACATTCGTGACCCTGATCGACCCTGAACGACGTGACCTTGTTGCCGTTTTTAGATTTTTTGAATTGATTTTGAATGACTTGAATATCAAAATCACGACTTTATTCGAATGCCAAAGAGCCTTAATCCAAGAACAAAGTGGACAAATATTGTCAGACAATTCCTAACCCTGATCGCCTTGACACCGTTACTATTTAGGTTTAGAAAGGGCAAATACTGTTAGAAAATTCCTAACCCTCATTGCATTGATACTGTCCTTTTTTATCACACTTTTGTCTGAAAGCAAAATAGTATCAATCTAATCACAGATTGATCAACTATTGTATGGAAATTCTTGACCCTGTTCGAGTTGACCTTTTTATTGTTTCAGTTTTTAGAGAACAAATATTATTAGAAAATTCCTGATTTAAAAGTTAAATAACAATAAACCGCAGAGTGGACATGTTATTAAATAATTCCTAATGCTGATCGCCTTAATACTGTTATAATTTTACGTTTTAATGTAGAGAAATATTGGTAGAAAATTTCTAAAATTGATCGTTTTGACACTGTTACTATTTTAGTTTTAAGAGAGGAGTACTGTTAGAAAAGGCCTAACCCTGATTGCATTAATACTGATACTGTTTCAGTTTTTAGAAATAATAATTATTGTTAGAAAATTCCTAGCCCTTATCGCCTGAGCGATGACTTGATATAAAAACAGTGTTGTTCAAAAGTAAAAGAGTGTCAATCAAACCACAGGTGTGACAAATATTGATAAAACATTCCTAAGCCTGATCGCCCCTGAACGCCGTGACCTTGTTCCCGTTTTTACATTTTTTTAATAAACAGTGACTTGAATATCAAAATCACAACTTTGTTCGAAGGCCAAAGAGCTTTAATCCAAGAACAAAGTGGACAAATAATGCCAGAAAATTCCTGACCCTGATCGCGTTGACCTTGTTAGTGTTTCAGTTTTTAGTGAAAAAATATTATTAGAAAGTTCTCAATTTAAAAGCTAAAGAACAATGAACCGCAGAGTGGACATGGTATTAGATAATTCCTGTTGCTGATCGCCTTAATACTGCTATAATTTTACGTTTTAATGTAAGCAAATATTGGTAAAAATTTTTTAAAATTGATCGTTTTGTCACTGTTACTATTTTAGTTTTAAGAGAGGAGTACTGTTAGAAAAAGCCTAACCCTGAGTGCATTAATACTGATACTGTTTCAGTTTTTAGAAATAATAATTATTGTTAGAAAATTCCTAGCCCTTATCGCCTTGACACTGTTACTTTTGTAATTGTTTTTGGAGAGGACAAGTACTGTTAGAAAATGCCTAACCCTGATTGCATTGATAGTGTTGCTGTTTCAGTTTTTAGAAAGAACAATTATTGTTAGAAAATTCCTAACCCTTATCGCCTTGACACTGTTACTTTTTTAGTTTTCTTTTATAAGCGATGACTTGAATATAAAAACAGTTTTATTCAAAAGTAAGAGTGTCAATCAAACCACAGGTTTGACAAATATTGATAAAACATTCCTAACCCTGATCGACCCTGAACGCCGTGACTTTGTTCCCGTTTTTACATTTTTTTAATAAACAATGACTTGAATATCAAAATCACAACTTTTTTCGAAGGCCAAACAGCCTTAAATAGCCTTAATCGAAGAACAAATTGGACAAATAATGCCAGAAAATTCCTAACCCTGATCGCGTTGACCTTGTTAGTGTTTCAGTTTTTAGTGAAAAAATATTATCAGAAAGTTCCCGATTTAAAAGTTAAAGAACAGTAAACCGCAGAGTGGACATGTTATTAGATAATTCCTGTTGCTGATCGCCTTAATACTGCTATAATTTTACGTTTAATGTAGCAAATATTGGTAAAAATTTCTAAAATTGATCGTCTTGACACTGTTACTATTTTAGTTTTAAGAGAGGAGTACTGTTAGAAAAGGCCTAACCCTGAGTGCATTAATACTGACACTGTTTCAGTTTTTAGAAATAATAATTATTGTTAGAAAATTCCTAGCCCTTATCGCCTTGACACTGTTACCTTTGTAATTGTTTTTGGAGAGGACAAGTACTGTTAGAAAATGCCTAACCCTGATTGCATTGATAGTGTTGCTGTTTCAGTTTTTAGAAAGAACAATTATTGTTAGAAAATTCCTAACCCTTATCGCCTTGACACTGTTACTTTTTTAGTTTTCTTTTATAAGCGATGACTTGAATATAAAAACCGTTTTGTTCAAAAGTAAAAGAGTGTCAATCAAACCACAGGTTTGACAAATATTGATAAAACATTCCTAACCCTGATCGACCCTGAACGCCGTGACCTTGTTCCCGTTTTTACATTTTTTTAATAAACAATGACTTGAATATCAAAATCACAACTTTGTTCGAAGGCCAAAGAGCCTTAATCCAAGGACAAAGTGGACAAATAATGACAGAAAATTCCTATCCCTGATCGCGTTGACCTTGTTAGTGTTTCAGTTTGTAGTGAAAAAATATTATTAGAAAGTTCCCGATTTAAAAGCTAAAGAACAATGAACCACAGAGTGGACATGGTATTAGATAATTCCTGTTGCTGATCGCCTTAATACTGCTATAATTTTACGTTTTAATCTAAGCAAATATTGGTAAAAAATTTCTAAAATTGATCGTCTTGACACTGTTACTATTTTAGTTTTAAGAGAGGAGTACTGTTAGAAAAGGCCTAACCCTGAGTGCATTAATACTGATACTGTTTCAGTTTTTAGAAATAATAATTATTGTTAGAAAATTCCTAGCCCTTATCGCCTTGACACTGTTACCTTTGTAATTGTTTTTGGAGAGGACAAGTACTGTTAGAAAATGACTAACCCTGATTGCATTGATAGTGTTGCTGTTTCAGTTTTTAGAAAGAACAATTATTGTTAGGAAATTCCTAACCCTTATCGCCTTGACACTGTTACTTTTTTAGTTTTCTTTTATAAGCGATGACTTGAATATAAAAACAGTTTTATTCAAAAGTAAGAGTGTCAATCAAACCACAGGTTTGACAAATATTGATAAAACATTCCTAACCCTGATCGACCCTGAACGCCGTGACTTTGTTCCCGTTTTTACATTTTTTTAATAAACAATGACTTGAATATCAAAATCACAACTTTTTTCGAAGGCCAAACAGCCTTAAATAGCCTTAATCGAAGAACAAATTGGACAAATAATGCCAGAAAATTCCTAACCCTGATCGCGTTGACCTTGTTAGTGTTTCAGTTTTTAGTGAAAAAATATTATCAGAAAGTTCCCGATTTAAAAGTTAAAGAACAGTAAACCGCAGAGTGGACATGTTATTAGATAATTCCTGTTGCTGATCGCCTTAATACTGCTATAATTTTACGTTTTAATCTAAGCAAATATTGGTAAAAAATTTCTAAAATTGATCGTCTTGAGACTGTTACTATTTTAGTTTTAAGAGAGGAGTACTGTTAGAAAAGGCCTAACCCTGATTGCATTAATACTGATACTGTTTCAGTTTTTACAAATAATAATTATTGTTAGAAAATTCCTAGCCCTCATCGCCTTAACACTGTTACCTTTGTAATTGTTGTTGGAGAGGACAAGTACTGTTAGAAAATGCCTAACCCTGATTGCATTGATAGTGTTACTGTTTCAGTTTTTAGAAAGAACAATTATTGTTAGAAAATTCCTAACCCTTATTGCCTTGACACTGTTACTTTTTTAGTTTTCTTTTATAAGCGATGACTTGAATATAAAAACAGTTTTGTTCAAAAGTAAGAGTGTCAATCAAACCACAGGTTTGACAAATATTGATAAAACATTCCTAACCCTGATCGACCCTGAACGCCGTGACTTTGTTCCCGTTTTTACATTTTTTTAATAAACAATGACTTGAATATCAAAATCACAACTTTGTTCGAAGGCCAAGGAGCCTTAATCGAAGAACAAATTGGACAAACAATGCCAGAAAATTCCTAACCCTGATCGCGTTGACCGTGTTAGTGTTTCAGTTTTTAGTGAAAAAATATTATCAGAAAGTTCCCGATTTAAAAGTTAAAGAACAGTAAACCGCAGAGTGAACATGTTATTAGATAATTCCTGTTGCTGATCGCCTTAATACTGTTATAATTTTACGTTTTAATGTAAGCAAATATTGGTAAAAAATTTCTAAAATTGATTGTCTTGACACTGTTACTATTTTAGTTTTAAGAGAGGAGTACGGCTAGAAAAGGCCTAACCCTGATTGCATTAATACTGTTACTGTTTCAGTTTTTAGAAAGAACAATTATTGTTAGAAAATAGCTAACCCTTATCGCCTTGACACTGATACTTTTTTAGTTTTTTTTATAAACAATGACCTGAATATCAAAATCACACTTTTGCTTGAAAGCAAAAGAGTATCAGTCCAACCACAAATTCAACAAATATTGTTAGAAAATGCCTAACCCTTATCGCTTTTACACGGTTACTTTTTTAATTTTTTTATAAACATAATGACTTGCATATGAAAATCACAATTTTGTTTCAACGCTTCAACGCAAGAGCCACAAATTCAACCCTAGACTGGACAAATATTCCCAACCCTAAGCGCCTCGACACTTTTACTAATTCGTTTTTAGAGGGAGAAAGTACTATTAGAATATTTCTAAACATGATCTGCTTGACACTCCTAAGGTTTTAGAATGGACTAATATTATCAGAAAATTCCTAACCCTAAAAATCCTTAATTCTACCCTTGACACCATCATTGTTTTAGTATTTTTTGTTTGAAAGTCAAAAAACAATAAACCATAGAGTGGACCTGTTAGAAAATTCCTAATGCTGATCGCCTTAATACTGTTATAATTTTAGGTTTTGAAGTAGACAAATATTGTTAGAAAATTTGCCCTAATCGCCTTGATATTCGTACAGTTTTAGAGTGGACCAATATTGTTAGAAAATTCCTCACCTTAAAGATTCTTAATCCTAATCCCTTCGATATTGTTTTAGTTTGTTTTTAATCTAATGATTTGAATATACGAATCAGAATTTGGTTTGAAAGCCAAAAAGCATTAAACCCCAGAGTGGATATATTGCTAGAAAATTCTTAATGCTGATCGACTTAACATTGTTACCATTTTAGTTTTATTTATATATAATCATTATGTCATGAACATGAAAATTAAAATTTTGTTTGAAAGGCAGTGGACAAATATGGTTGTAAAAGTTATTAATCTTGATCGTCGCCTTGACACGGTTTTTTTCGCATAAACCTAATGATGCGAATAAGTAAATCGAAATTTTGTTTAAAAACCAAAGAGCGTTAAACTACAGAGTGGACATGTATTGTTAAAAAATTTCTAACTCTGATGGCTCTAATACTGTTACGGTTTTAGTTTTTAGAATGAACACATATTGTAAGAAAATTTCTAACCCTCATCGCCTTGATGCTGTTTATGTTTTAGTGTTTTTGCTTGAACCTCATGACGTCCATACAGAAGTTAACATTTAAAAGCCAAGGAGCATCCAAGCTAATATTGTCAGAAAGTTCCTAACCCTGACCGCCTTAACACGGTTACTGTTTTCTCGTTCGCCTTGACACGGTTCCTGTTTTAGTTTTAAAGTTGACAAATTCTGTTAAAGCATTCCTAACCCTGTTTGCGTTGACACTATGTTCACCCTTATCGCGTTTACACTTACTGTTTTATTTTTTTGCATGTTCATAATAACTTCAACTAATCCAATCAAAATGAACAAATATTGTTAGAAAATTCCCAACCCTGATCGCTTTGGCACTGTTATGGTTTTAATTTTTAAAGTGGAGAAATAATGAATGTTGTTGGAAAATTCATAACTCTGATAGCCTTGAAACTGTTACAATTTAAGTTTTCAGAGTTGAGAAATATCTAACCCTGATCAGGTTAGATCACGGTGACACTATTTTAACCCTGATCGCGTTGACACTTACTGTTTAATTTTTTTTACATGCTTATAATGACTTCAATCAATCAAATCAAAATGAACAAATATTGTCAGAAAATTCCTAGCCCTGATCGCGTTGACTCCGTTATGGTTTTAGTTTTTTTTTCGTAAACATAATGACTTGAATATAAGTACAAAAATTTGGTTTGAAAACCAAAAGCGTGAATAAAACCACAGATTGGAGACAAGTATTGTTAGAAAATTCTTTGCCCTGGTCGCATTGACACTGTGATAGTTTTTTTTTTATTTCATAAGCATATAGCAATAAAAGTAGGCAATAAAATCAAACCACACCGTGGACAAACATTGTTACAAAATTCCTAACCCTGATCGCTTTTACACTGTAACGGTTTAAGTATATTGTTAGAAAATTCGTAGCCCTGATGACCTTGACGTAGTTTTTTTTCCATAACCATAAAGCAATAATAGTAAGGATTAAAATCAAACTACACCGTAAACAAACATTCTTATAAAATTCCTAACCGTGATCGCCTTGACACGGTTATGGTTTCAGTATATTTTTAGAAAATTCCTATCCTTGATCACCTTGTCAGTGTCATAGTTTTAAAAAGCAATAAAAGTAGGCAATAAAATCAAACCACGCCGTGGACAAACATTATCATAACGTCCCTAACCCTGATCGCCTTGACACTGTTACGGTTTCAGCATATCGTTAGAAAATTCCTCGCCTTGATTGCCTTGACACTGTCATGGTTTTTTCGTTTTATAAGCATAAAGCAATAAAGTAGGTAATAAAATCAAACCACACCGTGGACAGATATTGTTATAAAATTCCTAACACTGATCCCCTTGACACTGTAACCGGTTTTATGCTTTTTTGTACCAGAACAAATTTTCCATCATTACTCCCTGGCCGATTAAATCGCACAAACTTCCATGTTATTAATTCGTACAGTATTACACAAACGCATTCAATATTAATGTTTTGAAGTTTGGTCGGGACAAGCGGCAGTAAATTACGATGGCGTAATAATGAAGCATGACTCCATTTATTATTAAAATTAAGCGTACGTACAAACAGAAACGATAAAACGGTAAAATATTGCGCCGCTGGTGATTAAATAATCGTCAAACGTCGACTAATAAACGCAATAAATAGCCCTTTTATCGAACGTAAATCTAATTGCGGAATTTTCAGTGTGATTGTGGCCTTACAAAGGGAATCAATTTCGCCTCGCAACTATAGCAGTCAAAGGTATGGGGCTATGATTCCTGCCGGATTTTCAGCATCGATTCCAATTACGTTTGAAGGTTCGACTAAACAGTCGGTTTTGTGCAAACAAAAATCGAATTAATGGCAAAACAATTTCTTGCGTCAAAATTACGTACTCAACAAAAATGTTTGTGTTCAATATAAGAAGCTAACGAAGCGTAATATCACGTCACATTTCATTTTTCTTAGGACGAAGCCGGGAGTTTTTCAGCTCAGATGCGGAATTTTATATTTGCATTGTCTGTCTGCTGGAATGAAATTTGTGGCCGCGGAATTTCGTTATAAAGTTTTCGACAAAGGGGCAAAAAACTGCAATTTATGACGATCAAAATAACTGCAAAGCAATGTTTACACATAACCCTTTTTTCATTTTTTTGCACTGATATTAAAACGTAATTTTCTGGACCAAGATTCTCTTTTCAGATAGGTCTCCGGACGGCTTCAGCAGAGGCAATTAACACATTTCGGTCTAGAAAAATGTCCACCCTGGACAATTTATTTCATTTTATCGGGACCCACCGTCACCGAGACGACCTAAGAAAATTGCTACGTGGAATTGGATGTGCCTATTTCTGGTAATCTGTTGGACATTTCTTTAAATCAAATTACGAGCACGATTAAGGTTTTCAATAAAAACTTGGTGGTGCTAGACATTAATTTCGCCTCTGCTTACAGTAATTAAGCCGATAACCTTTCCAGAGTTGGATACTCGAAAGGAAGTTTTTAATCAAACAACTTGTAATTCGATTTTGAGCCCCCTGGTGTACTCTATTGTCCCTTCTTTGAGGTGCTTTCCTACAATGCAAATTTTAATTTGCGTTGTTACCAAGTCGAGTCGACTTTTCTTTGATAACTAGAGAGTTCCATTAGGGACATAAACAAAAAAAAAACGCTTTTTGGAGCAGATTCATTCGTTAGAATGTCACCGTGACAAATAAATATATTCGTGTTTCATCTATTACAAAGTCATTAATATCCGTTAGGATTTCAGCAAATAATTTATAGTCTTTTTACACTACACCAGATTCGTATTAAATCTCTGCATTATATCCATTATAATCAATTGTGATTGCACCCCAAGGGCTAAAATCCGGCTTTTTTTGCAGTGAAATGCACATTTTTTACGTCGTTCCAAATAACGAACTTTTTTGTCCTTTTTGTCGACACTATTTCAAATTATATTGACTTTGTTTCAAAGCAGCTATTAATCGTGGATGTGCGTAATGGAAAAATTACGCCTTCTATATAGCAGGACTTTGATAAACACAATAATATACAGATAATAGTTTTTTTTCTATTTGTTGCTACAACTTGGCTGTACACGTTACACGGTATAGGAGATGTATTTATGTAAATCGCTTACCGACAAAACTACCTCCGTGCAGTAATTTACCAATGGACGTGGCTGGTACGTGAAGTGTAAATTCAGTTTTTCAGAGTACTGTTTTGTGAATGTTGATAATTAACCGCCATCTATGAAATCCAAAATAATTGCTAAAATAACAAAATAAGAACAGTAATCTGTAGGAGAATCTAGTTTTTCTCGATCTCTCGTTCTTCAGTGTCCTTTTCAGTGGATATTGAAAACGCAGAACTAATTTTATCACGCATTCAATGCAAAATAACCCAAAAATAACACATTTCTACAGAAAAAAAATTTTCGCAACCTGCTGCTTTGCACAACTATAATTAAACGCTGAATATTTCCATGGAGCCGTGCGCGCTTGTATTCGTGTATGTAGGGTTGCGGGCCCCTTGGGGTCTTCTATAAAACCTTTACTGGTTAAGTGAATGAAGTTGGCTCAGGTCTTCCAATTACACTTGTAAAAATGAAAAGTACGTCAAAACGCCAGCACTTAACTGTGAGGTTACTATCAGAGTGTGAAAACTTTCTTGGTTTTTCATAACGCGTTCTCTGAGGCCCGGAAAACACTTTAAAATGTACGGTGTTGCGGTTTTGTTTTGTAGGCGTTTGTGTGATGAGAAAATAATTTTTAACTCAAATAATTTAGTTATTTTGCCACGTGAATCAAAGCTGTTTTGCCCACTGAGAAAACTATGTGTAAACAGCTAAGAGAGGAAAAAGTGCTCCTCTAGGGTAAACCAAGTAAATTTAAAATCCATGAACTCCAAAATCACCTAAGAAACTTGGGGATAGAGAACCACATCTTCTTCAGTTGGGTTCTACCAAAAGTGTTAATAAGGGTGATAGAATTGAAGACCGCAAGTCTGGATATTGTACGTTTTTGCCCAATAATTTATTGGTAGACACGATTTTAAAATATCTTATATTGGATATAGATTTTTGTGGTGAAAGTGACAACTGAGATAAGAAAGGTTTTTTTAAAGCCAACCCTTGCCAGGGGCCTTAAGGATTTTCATCAACAAAAAAACTTTGTTCTCTAGTATCAACAAAAACTTTATTGATTGCTACTCAACTACTTATCTAACATACACAAAAGCACAAATAAATTACCCTGTTCAGCACAAAAGACACTTAACTCTACCCTTCTTTACTGATCCTCAGCAGAGGCGTCGCCACCGTCGAAACCAGCAGGGTCTTTGTCGAACATCTCCATGCCTTTCTTGATCCTGTCCTGGAATCTATCACAAGAGGCTTTGTCCTCAATCTGGTCAGCAGGGCAGCTGAGCTGTACCTCCTTGAACAAGCAGTGCTTCAGGGTGATTCCTGAAGGATTGCAGGATTTCAGGCCTGTGGTGTAGAATTTGGTGGGGTTTTCTGTGGCGTTTTTGGCTGAAGCGATACAAGTGGAGACGATTTTGTCTACGGCTGTAGGTGCATTATTAAAAGGCTCTTCGATGTCTATGAAAATATAATTTGAATCCTGAGTATCTTGGATTTTCACCAAAAGTGTGCTAGTTCTGTTCATTTGTTAACCTGGTATGGATACTGTTCCGTATTAAGGGGGTACGTTGTTAGCGCTCCCTCCCTTATGTATTACTCTAGCAACTTTTCCAAATCTTTTCCCCTACATCCCATCTTTGATATGTAGACGACCCTCACCCTGGCCCAGCAGTTTGGAATAAAGTTCCTGACAAGGCTCGCTCTGAAGAGCTTTGTAGTAGAAGGGCGAGTTGATCCAAGCCCTGTTGTAGTAGTGCCGGGAACACCCCTCCTCCACGGGGGATTTCTATGGTTGAAAAGCCATAATCGTGGATTTTAGAAGGGTTGGTCTGACCATTTGAAATTTGGGTACTTTAGAGTAATCTATATCTTACCACAGCACTCTCAACTAATCTCAACATCATATGCATGAACTAGTGAACTTGAAAATGATGGAATAGAAAATTTTAATCTGTTTCCTACTCTCAACCACAAACTTGTCAAGAGCATCCCAAAAAAGAATTTTTAATAATAACGAATTTCAATGTAAAGGTAAGACGAGGAAGATCAGAAGCATAGTCTTGATAGCCTCATAGCTTTGGCAACAGAGAAGGAGTAAAGAAAAATTATGTACAGGGAAAAACAGGTACGGCAGGAGAAAACAGTTTAGCTGAAAAGTCTCCAAGTAGAGAAATTTCCAAATAAATAGAAAAGAGGGAGCCAAAACATCCTGAGGCCGATGCAAACGTTGATCACAACTTGCTAATCTCTGAATTTAGAATAAAATCTAAAAAACTGAAGCAAAACTCGACTACAAACAATAAAGGTTGATTCATTCCTTAATGATTCAGATGTAAAGAAACAAGTCATTAATCATGGATATAGTACCCATCCAAATTATGAATCGAGTACCGCTCTAGTAGAAGTACTAGATTGTATTAGTAGTAGACATTGGGGGGAGGGGGGGACAAAGCCTTGCGATTAGGACTTAAAGGCCCTTTTCACAGTCTCCCGATCCACCTATCCCTACTCCCTACTCCACCTAGGCCCTCCTTTCCTTCACGAGTCGACCCGTCTCATGAAGGACAGTATCCTGTCCCATCAATTGGAAGCTCCTCTCGATGGAGGAAAACGGTTCCCAGTGTCCACCTCTAGCACACTCCCAGAAGAAGGTGGTATGACGACTCTTTCCCTGCTCCACGGTGGGTGCAGAGGGGACTGTCCACCATTCCTAGGAAGTGCATGTGTCTGTTTAGTCCGTAGCCAGTGAGGATTCCTATAAGGTCTTCTGCCAAGAAGCCACGAGGCCTTGGATTTATCCGGGTTGGGGATGATTTCCTTGATCTGTCTACATATTCCTGACTGTGCCCAGGTTGTCCTTGTACTCTCCCATGCCCACTTAATTAGAGTGTGAGAGACATACCTATTGCTTTCTCCTTGGCATAGCTCCGGTCCAGTAAAGCACGTTTGGGAACCACGCTTGGCCAATTTGTCGGCGCGTGCCCAGGAACTCATCCCACAGTACCGCTCTAAATGATATGAAAGTTAGTACCGGAGTCAAAGATAAAATAAGTAAAATAGTTAATCTTACTAACAACATCAAACAGGAGCATGAAGGTATAAGAAAAATATGGATTACCAACGAGATTCTCGATCCCTTGAGGAAAGGAGAACAAAAAAGAATCGAGAAGAACATAAACGAATATAGTTTCATCAATACTCAAATAAAAAAAAAGGATTAGATAGACAAAGCAACAAGAACTAAATGTCCAATGCAGAGATATAAGAGTTTCACAGGCAAGACTTGACACATTCCTCATTTACTAAAGGTAAAGGAGATAACAAGAAAGTTTAAGAAAAGTTCTGGAATAAAAAATCACCAAAGAAAAATAATAAGGAACATACAACAGATAAAAATAACTTGGAAAAGCTATGTTCTTATACCAAAAAAATACAACAACAAATAGGATAGGGAACGAAGTTGAGGCAACAATCTGTTTAATCAAATATAGAAAAGTTCCTGACCCCCATGATGTACAATATGAAATCTTCAAAGACTTCGGTGAGGATTTTAGGAAAGAAAGAACCATCATGCTACAACAGTGGAAAAATGGAAAAATACCTGAAGAATGGCTGAAATCAGATTCCAGTTTCTTATCAAAGAAGCGTGGAGCCAAAAAGGGCGGTGATAATAAGTCACTTCTCTTCCCTTCTGAAGATTGTATAGAATCTGCGAAGAGGAAGTATCACCAACTCAATTTGGCTTTATGCAAGAAACGCCCTATTTGGCTTACAAGTTCATTACTTTGTCAACGTTGCCTGGATATGAACTGTAATATACACACCTGCTCCAATTGATTGAAGTCCTACAAGGCAGTGGCATTCATGCTAAGAACCCACGCATAATCAAAGGCTGTATCCAATTCGTTGATGCTACAATCAACCATAAAAGAACAGAGGATTTAAAAATCCTAGGAGGGGTCCGGCAGGGTTGCATTCTGCACCCTCCTATATCCAGTTTGTATTCGGTGGCACTTTTTCACAGAACCGTAACACAGAAACTGGAATCTTGTTATATATGCAGATAACAAGATACTACGTTTCCTCGGACAGTCCGAGTCTGTGCCCGTGTAGAGTGCAGTAGCCACTCTGATTTGTCTCCTATTTAGTCTGAGGATTGTTTGGGCTTTTACCCTCCCTGTTCCTGTGTTACAGTGTGTTAGCCCAGGTAGGCTCTCCCACCATTCCTGGGACTTGGCATTGCCCCATTTCTGGAGTTCAGCCTTGACCACGGAGTATGGAACCCCCAGCACCTCCTAGCTAAGGAGTCGGCCCTCTTATTGCCTTTGTGCCCTCGATGCCCTGAGATCCATACCAGTGTGACGTTGTTCTCTTGCGATAGGATGTTCAAAGACCTGCTGCAGCTCCAAACTGTTTTGGAGCTGCAACGCAATGACTTTAGCGCTAAAAGTGCTGTCCGACTGTCCGAGCAGATCTTTATTGATCCTTCTTCCTCTAATAGGTGTCGGGCACAAAGCTCAATGGCGTGTATTTCCTGAAATACTGTGCTGAGTCGGTCTAGGCTCTCTGCTATACAGGTGCCATCCGAACTCCCATAGACTCCGGTGCCAGCACCTTCATCGGTCTTGGATCCGTCTGTGTACCAGGTATTACTTCCCATTTGCAGTTCTTCGCCTCGTTCCTCCCAGTCTTCCCGTGAGGGCATTCAAATGACGCGACGTAGCGAGTGTCGGTTAAGTGTTTTGTTGCCATTAGGTCGGAGACCATTTGCAATACCCTAATGCCTTCCAAGTCGGCCTGGGCATTGTTGGTCCCCCCCCCATTGAATGGCTGCGGCGTTGTGCGTGCCACCTGTTGCAAACCGGTACGTCGCCTTTATTGCCTCTCGTTCCAAGGGTATTGGAAGCGGAAGCAGGTCAAGCATGCGCTCCATGGCTGCCGTGGGCGTCGTTCTTATTGTTCCCGTAATACAGAGACATATTTGCCTTTGCGGAGAAGACAGTTTGGCCGTGTGGTAATGGAGCTCTGTCTGCTCTTCCGATACCAAGTTATGGCCCCATACGTGATTATCGGTCTTAACACCGTCACGTATCGCCACATAATTTGTTGGGGTCCCATACCCCATGATTTACCGCACAGGTTCTTAGACGTCCATAGTTCATGTCACATGTGGGGTCCATGTGAGTGATTTGTTCAGGATAACTCCTAGATATTTCACTTTATTGGTAAACGGGATTGTCGTCCCGAACAAAGATGGCGGTTTCAGAAAGTCCAGCCTCTTCGTTCGGGTAAATGGCACAATCACAGTTTTCCTAGGATTTGTTGCTAGCTTTTCTTTTGAGCACCAGCTGTGTACCACATCCAGCACCTCTTGCAACGTCCTGGAGATTTGTTGGTCTGGATGGTTCCTTATGGGGATAACGATATCATCCTCGTAGGGTTGGACCTCGACTCCCCATAGTTCCAGAGTAGCCAGCAGGTCGCCCATCAGTAGGGACCACAGGAGTGGTGAAAGAACTCCGCCCTGTGGGCAACCTCCTGCTCTTGTGAATCTGACAGAGTCATCGTTTAATGATGTAGTGATCAGTCTGGATTCTAGCATATTGCGGATGCTATTGTTGATTCTACCCTTCTTGCCTTGCAGGCGCTGAGAAGTAAGTCTGTTGTACTGTCTGCATTACTAAAGGCCTCTATGATGTCAATAAAGATACCAACTGCGATACCCTTTAATTCCAAGGTATCTTGGATTTTTTCCACAAGGTTTTGGAGTGCTTTTTAGGGGTTTATGTGATTAGAAAATAATTTTTAACTCAAATAGTTTAGTTATTTTGCCACGCGAATCAAGGCTACCAGCTAAGAGGAACAGTGCTACTAGCTAAGAGAGCAAGAAATGCTCTTCTAGGGTAAACCAAGAAAATCAAACCGTGAACTCAAACCCCCAAGGTCACCCAAGGAAGTTGGGGATGGAGAACCACTTCTTCTTTAGTTGGCATTTATCAAAAGAGTTAATAAGGGTCATAGAATTGAAGACCGCAAGTTTTTGCCCAAGAATTGATTGGTAGACACGATTTAAAAATATCTTATATTGGATATAGATTTTTGTGGCGAAAGTGACAACTAAGATACGAAAGGTTTTTTAAAGCCAACCTTTGCCAAGGGCCCTAAGGATTTTTATCAACAAAAAAACTTTGTTCTCTAGTACCAACAAAAACTTTATTGATTGCTACTCAACTACTTATCTAACATACACAGAAGCACAAATAAATTACCCTGTTCAGCACAAAAGGCACTTAACTCTACTTCTTTACTGATCCTCAGCAGAGGCGTCACCACCCTCGAAACCAGCAGGGTCTTTGTCGAATATCTCCATGCCTTTCTTGATCCTGTCCTGGAACCTATCACAAGAGGCTTTGTCCTTAATCTGGTCAGCAGGGCAGCTGAGCTGTACCTCCTTGAACAAGCAGTGCTTCAGGGTGATTCCTGAAGGATTGCAGGATTTCAGGCCCGTGGTGTAGAATTTGGTGGGGTTTTGTGTGGCGTTTTTGGCTGAGGCGATACAAGTGGCGACGATTTTGTCGACGGCTTGGTCGAACCAGGATTCGCTGGAGAAAGAGCGTTTTAGATATTCGGTGAGTTTTTCTGGGATTGGAGAGCCGTCGTCGTCGAGCTTAATAAGAAAAATTTCGTTTAGAAAAACGGTTTAAAAGTAGGCTTAGACACAAACTTACCAAGCCTTTCTTTTGACCGACGCACTGGTGAATGCACTGAAAAACAACACTAGTTAAAGGGTACTGAGAATCTTAAGAAAAAGTAACTCACAATCATGTCACTCTTCCTTTTCTCGACTTGTTCACAGCTAAATAGGTCGAACCTCTTATGATGGGGGCCATGTTCGTGCCTGTCAGGCTTCTCCATTCCGGTCACCTCTTTATAGCAGGCTTTGCATAGGTCCTTTCCATTGTCATGCATAGTGTCTAAAGTGTTTTCAGCACAACATAGTTTTGGGCGTCTGTGGCGCTTCTTGCACTTGTCTTCTGTTGCCTGCAATTGATGAAAAGCTGCTAATTAACGCTATACAGGAAACACTGATGACTTACTGCAGATGCTTCTTCATCTCGCCTGACACGAGGATGAGTGGGAAGCTCGTCTAAGGAATCATAAACTTCTTCTAATTCCGCAGACAACAGTTGATCTAAAAAAATATATTAACCCATCAGTTATTACAAATCAACACTAATTATCATAAATTGGACTCTTTCGGGATCAGTAACCTAAAGTGCCCCTGAAAGCCGTTCTTCAAGAGATGGAAGCGATGGACAAACTTCTATTATTATTATTATTATTATCACTATTATTACGTAAGCTTGCTTGCTATATTAGGACCAGTTTCAGTTCTTTGAATGGTATTCTTAGCTCTTCAGTATGCCGGTTATAATTGTTTGAGCGAGGTGAATGTCTTAATTTAGCCCTGAACTTGTACCTTGCTGTAAGAGAGAGTTTATTAGCGTTGCTTACTGGAACTAGTTGGAGATTTTTGAAGATGGATTATTACGTAATATGCATTTCCTAATTTTAGAAGAGTTGCCAACGTGAGAGACGATTTTCACGTCCTCTGCGATTTGACTTCATTTTATCAAAATCTGTGACAATATCGATTTCGGTTGAATTTTTCTACCACCCTACCCTTAATGAAATTTTTGAAAATTTTATTTTCGTGTCTTTGTCTTGAAAACGATAAGACTTTTTAAAATACATTAAATATATGATATAAAAAGGTCTTTATTGACTACGGGACACACTACTCAAACAGAAGCCTTTCTCTTAAAAACAACGAGGCTTCAATATTCATGCAAATGGGTCGTATGAAGAGGTTATTGAGGTCTTCATAGATCACGGTCACGATCTAGTAATCAGAAAGAAGCTGACGCAGTTTTTAAAAATAATTGATTACTTTTTTGAGCCACCTTTGCTTAGTTATTACTATAGATGGAGGATTGGAAATAGACTCAAAATGTGGCCCCATTTCTCTGCTTTTTTAATTGTTATTATAAAATTTTGAGTGCATCTTTATTGAAACGACATCTAGGATGCCAAGTACCTCAATGCACGATTTTAATCTTGAAATTTATTGTTTTGAGGCAGCTTAAGGCTCCTTTATACCTGACATGCAATTTTCGATTCAAAACGGCATCTTTTGTTTCAAAAAGTACCACAAACCGATTTTAGCAACTGATTCTTAACTAAAATTCTCGAAAGAGTCCATATTTGCATTTAGTCACTTTGAGTTATTTCTAATCGATATTTCCTCTAATTCTATAGTGAATTTTTTCAAAAAACTTGGAAATTTTTAATTGATTTCTACCGTAATTCTAACATAATTTTTTAAAAAAGTTTGGGTAATTTTTAACTAATTTTTACATCAATTTTTAACTGAATTTCTCGAAGAACTCAAAATTTGCATTTTAGTCGCTATCAGCATTTTCTAACCTATTTTAATCAAAATTCTAACGTGCACTTCTCCAAAAATCAAAATATCGCATTATTATATGTCTTGTGTAATTTTTAAACGAACTTGGCCCTAATCTTAACCGTACATTTTCCAAAAGTTTTACTGTTGCATTTTTTAAGGCTCTGGGTAATTTTTACCTATTAAATCTTGACTGCATTCTTGGAAATATTCAAAATTTGCATTTTAGATGTTTTAAGTCATTTCAAGCTAATTTTGTCCCTATTTCTAACCTGCAGTTTTTCAAAAGTTTGGGTAATTTTTAATCTATTTTGGCACTAATTCTTAACTGAGTATCTTGAAAAACCCAAATTTGTATTTTAGTCACGTTGAGTAATTTGTAATCAAATTGACATTCTTAGACGCTTCGGGCATTTTTTTAAATGATTTTAATTTTAATTTTAGCCTTAATTTATTCACGAGCTTTAAATTCGCATTTTTAAATGCTTTGGGCCATTACTAATTGATTTTTCCCTAATTATAACTTGCATTTCTCAAAAAATCCCAAATTTGCTTTTTAGTTGATTTCTTCTGCCCTAATCTTAATCTTAATCCACTCTGGTAAAGATCAGCTTTCAAATTTGCATTTTTTATAAAAAAATTCTTTTTAACCGAGTTTCTCAAAAAAAAAACTTAAAACTTTTATTTTAGACGCTTTGAGTTATTTCCAAACAGTTCTGGTCCTAATTCTAACCTAAATTAAAAGGAAATTTTAACTAATTTTGGTCTTAGTCCTGAACTTGGATTATTCCAAGAACTTTTTATTTGCATTTTTAAATATTTTGAGTAAATTTTGAAGGATTTCGACCGTCGCCTAACAACTCCAAATTTGTATTTTTATACGCTTTGAGTCATTTTTCAGCGATTTGACGAACAAAAGAAAATTAGGAAAAGTTTCAATCGGTTTTGCCTGATTTTGTCTTAAAATTACACCTCCCCAAAAACATCAAAATTTGTATTTTTAGATCATGTGGGTTTTTAACTAATTTTGGTTACTGAATCCTAACTTGTTCTTCTGCAAAAATCCAAATTTTGCATATTTAGACGCTTTGAGTGATTTTTAAACGATGTTGGCTCTAAACTTAACCTGATTTGATTGGCAAGCTTTTAATTTGCTTAGTTTTAACTCGAATTTTTTCAAAAATTTTGGACATAGACACAAAATGTAGTACAATTTCTCTGCTTTTTTAGTTTTTACTATACAATTTCGAGTGCATCTTCATTGAAACGAGATCTAGGATGCCAAGTACCTCAATGCACGATTTTAATCTGCAAGTTTAGTGTTTTGAGGCAGTTTGAGGTTCCTTTATACCTGACATGCAATTTTCGATTCGAATCGGCATCTTTTGTTTCAAAAAGGAGCCTATTCGATTTTAGCAACTGATTCTTAACTAAATTTCTCGAAAAAGTCCATATTTGCATTTAGTCACTTTGAGTTATTTCTAATCGATGTTTTTTCTAATTCTATAATGACTTTTTTCAAAAAACCTGGAAGTTTTTAATTGAATTCTATCGTAATTCTAACATGAATTTTTTAATAAATGTGTTTAATTTTTATAATATCTAATTTTCACATCAATTCTTAACTGAATTTCTCGAAGAACTCGTAGTCGCTATGAGCCTTTTCTAGCCTATTTTGGCCAAAATTCTAAAGTGCACTTCTCCAAAAAACAAAAATTCGCATTTTTAGATGTCTTGTGTAATTTTTAAACGAACTTGGCCCTAATCTTAACCGGACATTTTCCACAAGTTTTACTGTTGCATTTTTTAAGGCTCTGGGTAATTTTTAACCGATTTAACCTATTTATTCTTGATTGCATTCTTGGAAAAACTCCAAATTTGAATTTTAGATGTTTTAAGTCATTTCAAGCCGATTTTGTCCCTATATCTAACCTGCAGTTTTTCAAAAGTTTGGGTAATTTTTAACCGATTTTGGCACTAATTCTTAACTGAATATCTTGAAAATGCCCAAATTTGTATTTTAGTCAGGTTGAGTCATTTGTAATAAAATTTACATTCTTAGACGCTTTGGGCATTTTTTTAAATGACTGTAATTTTAATTTTAGCTTGAATTTATTCACAAGCTTTAAACTCGCATTTTTAAATGCTTTGGGCCATTACTAATTGATTTTGTCCCTAATTATAACGCATTTCTCAAAAAATTCCAAATTTGCTTTTTAGTTGATTTTTGCTGCCCTAATCTTAACCGGAATTCATCCACTATGGTAAAGATTTGCTTTCAAATTTGCATTTTTTATTAAAAAAAAACTTTTTAACCGAGTTTATCAAAAAATTTTAAATTTGTATTTTAGACGCTTTGAGTTATTTCCAAACAGTTCTGGTCCTGATTCAAATCTAAATTAAAAGGAAATTTTAACTAATTTTGGTCTTAGTCCTAAACTTGGATTATTCCAAAAACTTTTATTTGCCTTTTAAAATACTTTGAGTCAATTTTGAAGGATTTTGATAGTCGTCCAGCAACTCAAACAGCAAATTTGTATTTTTATACGCTTTTAGTCATTTTTCACCGATTTAACGAACAAAAAAATATTAGAAAAAGCTTCAATCAAGAATTCACATTTTTAGATGTGTTGTGTAATTTTTAAACGAACTTCGCCCAAATCTTAACCGGAGATTTCCGCAAGTTTTACAATTGCATTTTTTTAAGGCTCCGGGTAATCTTTAACCGATTTAACCTATTAATTCTTGACTGCATTCTTGGAAAAACTCCAAATTTGAATTTTAGATGTTTTAAGTCATTTCAAGCCGATTTTGTCCCTATTTCTAACCTGCAGTTTTTCAAAAGTTTGGGTAATTTTTAACCGATTTTGGCACTAATTCTTAACTGAAAATCTTGAAAATGCCCAAATTTGTATTTTAGTCACGTTGAGTCATTTGTAATAAAATTTACATTCTTAGACGATTTGGGTATTTCTTTAAATGATTTTAATTTTAATCTTAGCTTGAATTTATTCGCAAGCTTTAAATTCGCATTTTTAAATGCTTTGTGCCATTACTATTTGATTTTGTCCCTAATTATAACTTGCATTTCTCAAAAAATTCCAAATTTGGTTCTTAGTTGAATTTTGCTGCCCTAATCTTAATCGGAATTTATCCACTCTGGTAAAGATTAGCTTTCAAATTTGCATTTTTTATAAAAAAAATAATTCTTAACCGAGTTTTCGCATCAATTCTTAATTGAATTTCTCGAAGAACTAAAAATTAGCATTTTAGTCGCTATGAGCCTTTACTAACCTATTATGGTCAAAACTCTAACGTGCACTTCTCCGAAAATCAAAAATTCGCATTTTTAGATGTCTTGTGTAATTTTTAAACGAATTTGGCCCTAATTTTAACCGGAGATTTCCACAAGTTTTACAGTTACATCTTTTAAGGCTCTGGGTAATTTTTAACCGATATAACCTATTAATTCTTGACTGCATTCTGGGAAAAACTCCACATTTGCATTTTAAATGTTTTAAGTTGGTTCAAGCCGATTTTGTCCCTATTTCTAACCTGCAATTTTTCAAAAGTTTGCTTAATTTTTAACCGATTTTGGCACTAATTCTTAACTGAATATCTTGAAAAATCCAAATTTGTATTTTAGTCACGTTGAGTAATTTGTAATCAAATTGACATTCTTAGACGCTTTGGGCATTTTTTTAAATGATTTTAATTTTAATTTTAGCCTGAATTTATTCACAAGCTTTAAACTCGCATTTTTAAATGCTTTGGGCCATTACTAATTGATTTTGTCCCTAATTATAACGCATTTCTCAAAAAATTCCAAATTTGCTTTTTAGTTGATTTTTTCTGCCCTAATCTTATTCGGGATTTATCCACTCTGGTAAAGATTAGCTTACAAATTTGCATTTTTTATAAAAAAAATACTTTTTATCCGAGTGTATCAAAAAACTTAAAATTTTTATTTTAGACGCTTTGAGTTATTTCCAAACAGTTCTGGTCCTAATTCTAACCTAAATTAAAAGGAAATTTTAACTAATTTTGGTCTTAGTCCTGAACTTGGATTATTCCAAGAACTTTTTATTTGCATTTTTAAATATTTTGAGTAAATTTTGAAGGATTTCGACCGTCGCCTAACAACTCCAAATTTGTATTTTTATACGCTTTGAGTCATTTTTCAGCGATTTGACGAACAAAAGAAAATTAGGAAAAGTTTCAATCGGTTTTGCCTGATTTTGTCTTAAAATTACACCTCCCCAAAAACATCAAAATTTGTATTTTTAGATCATGTGGGTTTTTAACTAATTTTGGTTACTGAATCCTAACTTGTTCTTCTGCAAAAATCCAAATTTTGCATATTTAGACGCTTTGAGTGATTTTTAAACGATGTTGGCTCTAAACTTAACCTGATTTGATTGGCAAGCTTTTAATTTGCTTAGTTTTAACTCGAATTTTTTCAAAAATTTTGGACATTGACACAAAATGTAGTACCATTTTTCTGCTTTTTTAGTTTTTACTATACAATTTCGAGTGCATCTTCATTGAAACGAGATCTAGGATGCCAAGTACCTCAATGCACGATTTTAATCTGCAAGTTTAGTGTTTTGAGGCAGTTTGAGGTTCCTTTATACCTGACATGCAATTTTCAATTCGAATCGGCATCTTTTGTTTCAAAAAGTAGCCCATTCGATTTTAGCAACTGATTCTTAACTAAATTTCTCGAAAAAGCCCATATTTGCATTTAGTCACTTTGAGTTATTTCTAATCGATGTTTTCTCTAATTCTATAATGAATTTTTTCAAAAAACCTGGAAGTTTTTAATTGATTTCTACCGTAATTCTAACATGAATTTTTTAATAAACGTGGGTAATTTTTATAATATCTAATTTTCACATCAATTCTTAACTGAATTTCTCGAAGGACTCGTAGTCGCTATGAGCCTTTTCTAGCCTATTTTGGCCAAAATTCTAAAGTGCACTTCTCCAAAAAACAAAAATTTGCATTTTTAGATGTCTTGTGTAATTTTTAAACGAATTTGGCCCTAATCTTAACCGGACATTTTCCACAAGTTTTTTCAGTTGCATTTTTTTATGGCTCTGGGTAATTTTTAACCGATTTAACCTATTAATTCTTGACTGCATTCTTGGAAAAACTCCAAATTTGAATTTAAGATGTTTTAAGTCCTTTCAAGCCGATTTTGTCCCTATTTCTAACCTGCAGTTTTTCAAAAGTTTGGGTAATTTTTAACCGATTTTAACACTAATTCTTAACTGAATATCTTGAAAATGCCCAAATTTGTATTTTAGTCACGTTGAGTCATTTGTAATAAAATTTACATTCTTAGACGATTTGGGTATTTTTTTAAATGATTTTAATTTTAATCTTAGCTTGAATTTATTCATAAGCTTTAAATTCGCATTTTTAAATGATTTGGGTCATTACTAATTGATTTTGTCCCTAATTATAACTTGCATTTCTCAAAAAATTCCAAATTTGCTTCTTAGTTGATTTTTGCTGCCGTAATCTTAACCGGAATTCATCCACTATGTTAAAGATTCGCTTTCAAATTTGCATTTTTTATTAAAAAAAAAAAAACTTTTTAACCGAGTTTATCAAAAAATTTTAAATTTGTATTTTAGACGCTTTGAGTTATTTCCAAACAGTTCTGGTCCGATTCAAATCTAAATTAAAAGGAAATTTTAACTAATTTTGGTCTTAGTCCTGAACATGGATTATTCCAAAAACTTTTATTTGCCTTTTAAAATACTTTGAGTCAATTTTGAAAGATTTTGATAGTCGTCCAGCAACTCAAACAGCAAATTTGTATTTTTATACGCTTTTAGTCATTTTTCAGCGATTTAACGAACAATAAAATATTAGAAAAAGCTTCAATCAAGAATTCGCATTTTTAGATGTGTTGTGTAATTTTTAAACGAACTTCGCCCAAATCTTAACCGGAGATTTCCGCAAGTTTTACAGTTGCATTTTTTTAAGGCTCTGGGTAATCTTTAACCGATTTAACCTATTAATTCTTGACTGCATTCTTGGAAAAACTCCAAATTTGAATTTTAGATGTTTTAAGTCATTTCAAGCCGATTTTGTCCCTATTTCTAACCTGCAGTTTTTCAAAAGTTTGGGTATTTTTAACCGATTTTGGCACTAATTCTTAACTGAATATCTTGAAAATGCCCAAATTTGTATTTTAGTCACGTTGAGTCATTTGTAATAAAATTTACATTCTTAGGCGATTTGGGTATTTTTTTAAATTATTTTAATTTTAATCTTTGCTTGAATTTATTCGCAAGCTTTAAATTCGCATTTTTAAATGCTTTGGGCCATTACTATTTGATTTTGTCCCTAATTATAACTTGCATTTCTCAAAAAATTCCAAATATGGTTCTTAGTTGATTTTTGCTGCCCTAATCTTAATCGGAATTTATCCACTCTGGTAAAGATTAGCTTTCAAATTTGCATTTTTTATAAAAAAAATATAATTCTTAACCGAGTTTTCGCATCAATTCTTAATTGAATTTCTCGAAGAACTAAAAATTTGCATTTTAGTCGCTATGAGCCTTTACTAACCTATTTTGGTCAAAACTCTAACGTGCACTTCTCCAAAAATCAAAAATTTGCATTTTTAGATGTCTTGTGTAATTTTTAAACGAATTTGGTCCTAATTTTAACAGGAGATTTTGACAAGTTTTACAGTTACATCTTTTAAGGCTCTGGGTAATTTTTAACCGATATAACCTATTAATTCTTGACTGCATTCTTGGAAAAACTCCAAATTTGCATTGTAGATGTTTTAAGTCATTTCAGGTCGATTTTGTCCCTATTTCTAACCTGCAGTTTTTCAAAAGTTTGGGTAATTTTTAACCGTTTTTTGCACTAATTCTTAACTGAATATCTTGAAAAATCCAAATTTGTGTTTTAGTCACGTTGGGTCATTTTTAATCAAATTTACATTCTTAGATGCTTTGGGCATTTTTTTAAATGATTTTAATTTTAATATTAGCTTGAATTTATTCACAAGCTTTAAATTCGCATTTTTAAATGCTTTGGGCCATTACTAATTGATTTTGTCCCTAATTATAACGCATTTCTCAAAAAATTCCAAATTTGCTTTTTAGTTGATTTTTTCTGCCCTAATCTTATTCAGGATTTATCCACTCTGGTAAAGATTAGCTTTCAAATTTGCATTTTTTATAAAAAAATACTTTTTAACCGAGTGTATCAAAAAACTTAAAATTTTTATTTAATACGCTTTGAGTTATTTCCAAACAGTTCTAGTCCTAATTCTAACCTAAATTAAAAGGAAATTTTAACTAATTTTGGTCTTAGTCCTGAACTTGGATTATTGCAAAAACTTTTTATTTGCATTTTAAAATACTTTGAGTCAATTTTGAAGGATTTTGGCCGTTGTCCAACAACTCCAAATTTGTATTCTTAAACGCTTTTGAGTCATTTTTCAGCATTTTGACGAAAAAAAAAATTGGAAAAAGTTTCAACCAGTTTTGCCTGATTTTGTCTTAAAATTAGATTTCTCCATAAACATCAAAATTTGTATTTTTAGACCATGTGGGTTTTTAACCAATTTTTGTTACTGAATTACTGCCCGATTTTGGCATTAGTTCTAACTCGAATTTTTTTAAACTAATCCTTAATTGACTTTTTTGGAAAAACTTTAAGTTTTAAACGCTTTAGATAATTTCTAGCTGATTTTTTGCCTTAATTCTAACATTAATTTTTTAAAAAATTTGGGTCATTTTTTGCCGATTTTGGCTCTAATTCTTAACTAAAATTTTCAAAAACTCCAAATTTGCATTTTAATCCTTTTGAATAATTTCTAACCGATTTTGGCCCTTATTCTAACTTGCACTTCTTAAAAAATCCAAAATTTGCATTTTTAGAGGCTTTGCGTATTTTTTAAATATTTTGGCTCTAGTTTAAAAATGGATTTTGCCAGAACATTCACATTTGCATTTTTAAAATACTTTGGGTAATTTTAACCGATTTCCGGCACTAATTCTTGACTGCATTTTTCGAAAAGCACCAAACTTCAATTATAGACACGTTGACATATATAATAATATGACAACGTGGGAAAGAAAGAGGGAAAGGGCGAGAAAGAAAAGACGGAGGGGTGTAGGAGGTAGTGAGTTTGGTTAACTCCCTTTTTATTAACTGTCTGTGTTGTTAAGATTAGTATTCATCTGTCCGTTCTATCGAATTCAGTTTATCCACTTGTTTCTCTTCTTGACAATAGTTTCCTGAGTTATTAATTTCTTTTTATTAAAACTTGTGCACTTTTTTTAGTTACAGAAGCGTTTTTATTTAGAAATATCAATGTTATTTTTTTATTTACGATTAGTAAGTAAATATCAAATAACAAACGCTCTACTTCGCTAGTAAGAAGCCTCTTACGTAAGGTGAACCAAACGTACGCTGTGAGGCCTTCGGGCGTCTAATAAATACATTATTGCAGTTACAAAGCGTGATGAAAAAAATCAGCTAGCCAATCGGCTTTGCCGCTCGCAAATCAACTAGTCAATCGGCTTTGCCGCTCGCCATCCCTTCCTCACTCTCTCCAACCCTCTCTAGCACTCTGCCTCTCTCGTCTCTTCTTTTTCACTCCCTCCTACGCCCCCCCCCCTCCCTCAGTTTTTTGCGCTTTCTCTCTTTCTCTCTCTCTCTCTCTCTCTTCCTCTCTCTTTTTTACATTGTTATACACACATATTAATATTGGACATTTGCATATTGTTACCGGATACGGGTTTCAATAATTTATCGTCAATTAACTATACACTTTTATTTACTTTTCACTTTTACAACATGATTAAAACACAATTGTTCTCTACTAACAATTCGCACTGTTCGCTTCTCTGCTTATTTCGCTTATTTACTACACTGCACTATCTATTTGATCCCATCTCGCGCGGCTCGCTGGTTTATATACCCGGCCTGAACACACTCTCGTACTTTCGAGAACGGAGGCGACGGTTCCCGGTTGTCGTTTATCCTAGATGGGTTCCCGGGGTCGCGGTCGGCGCTCGGCGTTGCCGTTTCGGCCAGAATATCTGTGGACCGACGGTCGGGCGAAACAATATACTTTGACAAACATAGAGGCATGCAGTATATTTGCACTACTGCAAATGGCTTAAAATACTTAACATGAAAGGTCTATAACTCGGAACCATTAGATTTTTGAGCTTAGTGCCCATGGAGGCTTTTGTTCTACATACCAAGGACTACTTGAATCTTGAGTTTCATCCATTTTGACCGAGAGCCATTTCCCATATAGAAACTGCGGGTGTTTTTCGAGATAGTCATGTTAGGATTAAGGGCAAAATGGCCGAAATTTTGGCTAACTATAATGTTGACAGAGATACAACCAAAAAGCCTCGAAAATTGTCGCTTCTGAGTTATACTTGATAATTTCCAAATTACACTTGATCCTTTCTGAATTGCGTTTGATATTTTCTGAATTACACTTGACTATTCTGAATTACACTTGATGCTTTCTGATTTACAATTTATGTTTGACTATTCTGAATTGCAAGCGACGGTTTCTGAATTACACTTGACTATTCTGAATTACACTTGGAGATTTCTGAATTACACTTGACTATTCTGAATTACACTTGATACTTTCTTAGTTACAGTTGGAAGTGGAGTATAAGGAATAATTTCGCCGCAATAAAAGAAACATAGGTTTTTTTAATGAGACATCCTGTATATTCTTAGATATTTAGAATCGCATCGACAACCACGTTTCAAAATCCAAAAGACACTCTTCTTACTTTTATTTATTTATTTTTTTAAATTGCTATTGAACCGCTATTTGCAGATGAAAATTAGGAGCGCCACTGAATTCTACGTTTTAAAAACTAATTCCTTTTCATAAATCTAGAAAGATAAACGAGTTTCTAAAAAGCAGAATTTTTTAAACCACCCTGTAAACGACATCTGAGAGTTTCCGAGTTACAGTTGTTGCTTTCTGAATTAAATTTGTTAATTTATGAATAACAGTTGACTATTCTGAATTACACTTGATGTTTTCTGAATTACTGTTGACTATTCTGAATTTCATTTGGTTATTTCTGACTTATACTTGACTATTTTGAACTATACTTGAAGATTTTTGAATTACACTTGACTATTCTGAATTACACTTGATGGCATGTGAATTAAACTTAACTATTCTGAATTACACTTGATACTTTCTGAATTACAGGTGGAAATGGAGTAGAAATCTATTGATAAACAGGACGTTAATTTCGGTTATCAGGAAGTGTTAGGTGTCTCAAAAAAAACGGGTAGAAATGTATGAAAATTCTTCAATATTCCAATGTTGACTGAAAATTTTGCCAATGTAATAAGCATAAGACAGTACTCTGATTGTTGGTTATAGAGATATTTACACTTAAATTTTGCAAATTCGATAAAATCCTGGGCAAATGACGTTATGCGAGCCATTATGAAGAGAAAGAAAATTAGTAGAAATTTTCATGGTACACTTTTTATGACAAATTTTCATGACCTCTATGATCTGATTTAATTTTTTATCAAAATCTGTGAGACTCAATATTCGGCTGAATTCGGACGACCAATCCCCTTTGGAAACTTTGAAAATATTCGATTTTTCCTTTATCTTGAAAACGATGCGATTCTTCACTATACCTGCAAATAGAGTATAAAGAGATCGTTGAGGACTAAAGGATAGAGTAATCAAAAGGAAGCTACCGTTCATGGTTTAAAAAAAAAACTCCAGAAAAATGCAAAATTTTGACATGGTTTTTGGGCCTCCTGTGCTTAGTTACTATTAAAGATAGATATTTGAAAATGGGCCTAAAATATATGCCCATTCTTCTACTTTCTTAACTGTTATTATAAAATTTCGGTTACATTTTCATGGAAACGAGATATAACCTACTAAAAATTGCAATGCACGATTTTGACCTCCAAATTGTGGTTTTTGGGGCGGTTCTAGGACCTCATATGTTTCTATGAATGAAATCTATAGTAAAAGACTTTACTCGTTGGTTTTTTTTTTGTTTTCGAGCGTATAAGGCATTGATTTCGGTTTTACACAGCACAGGGTGTCGCAAAAAAATATTTTTTAGATAATTGGGTGACCAGGCTGTATAGTTCGTCAAAACATACTGACCATTTGCAATTTAAATTATTATCCAATAAGGTTTTGTTTCCAAAATACAGGGTTATAAACCTAGAAAAAATGCTTATGTGGAGAATCCACATGAATCGTTTGATAATATTAAAATAGAAAAAAAAATAAAAATTCTTTTAATAAACAAAAAATTTGTCTTTGACTGGGTACTTCAGATAAAAAACCAAAATACCCCAGTGTCTTTTTTGAAAAAAAAAATTGTTTTGTTTAAGATTGTTCAATTGGGAAAACAAAAGATTTCCTGTGTTTTTTGGGGTTTATGAGCTACTGCTGAGACCGAAACTAACTGCATTCGAGGCAAAATCTTTCAGAAATAAAATCTAATAGTGGAATAGTAAATAAAAAATCTATCTAGTATCTAATAGTGGGACTAATGACAATTACCTAATATCTAATTACTTTCAAAACTAAAAGTAAGTCCAAAGTCTAAAAGTAAGTCCAAGTCTTGTAAGCCTTCTTACACATCAAAAGTTTCTTTGTGTTTTCCTGGGATTTATGAGCTATTGCTGAGACCAAACCTAATTGCATTCAAGACAAAATTTTTCAGAAGTAAATGAAAAATCTAATGGTGGGGCTATTTCAAAACTAAAAATAAGTCCAAAACTTACTAAAAATATCGTCACGAAAGCCTTCTTACCTTCAAAATTTCTCTGTGATTTTTTGGGATTTATGAGCTACTGCTGAGAATAAACCTTATTACATTCAAGGTAAAATCTTTCACAAGTAAATTAAAAATCTAACGGTGGGGCTAATGATAATCACTTAATCACTTTCAAAACTAAAAATGAGTCCAAAACTTACTAAAATCATCGTCTTGAAGGCCTTCTTACCTTCAAAAATTTTCTTGTGATTTTTTTTGGGATATATGAGCTACAGCTGAGAAAACACCGAATTGCATTCAAGGTAAAATCTTTCAGAAGTAAATTAAAAATCTAATGGTGGGGCTAATGATAATCACTTAATCACTTCCAAAGCTAAAAATAAGTCCAAAACTTACTAAAATCATCGTTTTGTAAGCCTCCTTAAACATCAAAAGTTTTCCTGTGTTTTTTGGGTTTTATGAGCTACTGCTGAGACCGAACCTAATTGCATTCAAGGCAAAATTTTTCAGAAGTAAATTAAAAATCTAATGGTGGGGCTAGTGATAATCACTCTATCACTTCCAAAACTAAAAATATGTTCAAAACTTACTAAAATCATCGTCTTGAAGGTCTTCTTACACATCAGAAGTTTTCCTGTGTTTTTAGGTGTTTATGAGCTACTGCTGACACAGAATCTAACTGCATAGATATAGAAGTAAATTAAAAATCTAATGGTGGGGCTAATGACAATCACTTAATCACTTGCAAAATTAAAAATAGGTCCAAAACTTACTAAATTCATCGTGTTGAAAGCCTTCTTACACATCAAAAGTTTCTTTCTGTTTTCTTGGGATTTATGAGCTATTGCTGAGACCAAACCTAATTGCATTCAAGAACAAATATTTCAGAAGTAAATTAAAAATCTAATGGTGGGGCTCTTTCAAAACTAAAAATAAGTCCAAAACTTACTAAAATCATCGTTTTGAAAGCCTTCTTGCCTTCAAAAGTTTTCCTGTGTTTTTGTGGGATTTATGAGCTACTGCTGAGAAAGCACCTAATTGCATTCAAGGCCAAATCTTTCAGAAGTAAGTTAAAAATCTAATGGTGGGACTAATGACAATTACCTAATATCTAATCATTTTCAAAACTAAAAATAAGTCCAAAACCTACTAAAATCATCGTCTGGAAAGCCTTCTTACACATCAAAAGTATTTCTGTGTTTTTTTGGGGTTTATGAACTACTGCTGAGACCAAACCTAACTGCATTTAAGGCAAAATCTTTCAGAAGTAAATTAATAATCTAATGGTGGGACTAATGATAATTACCTACCTAATATCTAATCACTTTCAACACTAAAAATAAGTCCAAAACTTACTAAAATCATCGTCTCGTAAGTCTTCTTGCAATCAAAAGTTTCCCTGTGTTTAAACCTAATTGCATTCAAGGCAGAATCTTTCAGAAGTAAGTTAAAAATCTAATGGTGGGACTAATGACAATTCCCTAATATCTAATGACTTTTAAAACTAAAAATAATTCCAAAATTTACTAAAATCATCGCCTCTAAATTCTTCTTATACATCAAAAGTTTTCCTGTGTTTTTCGGTGTCTATGAGCTACTGCTGACACAGAACCTAACTGTATAGATACAGAAGTAAAATATAAAAAAATCTAATGGTGGGGCTAATAACAATCACTTAATCACTTGCAAAACTAATAATAGGTCCAAAACTTACTAAATTCATCGTCTTGCAAGCCTTCTTACACATCAAAAGTTTTCCTGTGTTTGTTGGGTTTTTTGAGCTACTGCTGAGACTAAACCTAATTGCATTCAAGGCCAAATATTTCAGAAATAAGTTAAAAGTCTAATGGTGGGACTACTGACAATTACCTAATATCTAATGACTTTCAGAACTAAAAATAAGTCCAAAACTTACTAAAATCATCGTCTCGAAAGTCTTCTTACACACCAAAAGTTTCCCTGCGTATTATTGGGATTTATAAGCTACTGCTGAGTCCAAGCCTAATTGCATTTAAGGCAAAATCTTTTAGAATTAAGTTAAAAATTTAATGGTAGGGCTAACGACAATCACCTAATATCTAATAACTTTCAAAACTAAAAATAAGTCCAAAACTTACTAAAATCATCGTCTTGAAAGTCGTAAGCAGTACAGCAAACGACGCCCAGCAGAAGAGCACCACACAAACCGACAAACTTATTCATCTTTCAACTGGCCTAGGAAGACTGAACAGTACAGGGCCCCATTAGTGCCGTCTTATATACAGTGTCGATGTTCTGCAAATTACCATCTGACCATCACCGGTATTTTATCTCAAACGTGCCTCGGTCAAGGTCAAGCCTGTTTTGCTGCCATTAGATAATTTACAGTTCTAACAATGAGGTTTAGTGCGAGGGGACTTAATGAAAGATGGCTAATCAAAAGCTATTTTGAACTATCTTTTAGCCAGTCACCGCATAGAGGAAGTTTTGGATTGTTTTCTGGTTGCCTGCAAAATTTTGGTATTTCCTTGGTTCGTTTTTAGTTATTGTGCAAAGAAAGGAGCTTTCGTGTATTGTTTGTTCAACGTATCTGCGACAACGATTTAACGGTTTTTAATAGAAGGTAAATATTTGACTGGGATGGCTAGATCAGGTCAAGAGAGTACAAAAAGGCATCAAAATTAAAATGTTTTTTTTTCAAACATTTTTAATAATTCATCATCATTGGTCCATGATGGGGCTCTTCCAGTAGGTGACGGAACTTCTGGCAGGCCTCTTGGTCCTTTATCTGATCAACTGGGCAATTATATTGCATTTCTTTAAACAAGCAATGAGCGAAAGACATGGCGAAAGGATGGCAGCTTTTCAAGCCTTTCGTGTAGAATTTCGCTGGGTATTTCGAATAATTTTTAGCTTTCTCTACACACTTTTCGACAATTTTGTCAGTCGTTTTCTCCGGCCATTGATCAGCAGTAAAAGCGTCTTTAACTATCGTTTTCAAAAGGTCTTCATTTGTGGTTCCATCATCGTCAAGCTGCAAGTTTATAATACAAAAAAAAGTGAAGCTTCTGCTGGGAATGGAACCCAGACCATTCACTTGACGTTGCTTAGTGTTTATAAGTGGAAAGTCTTGGTTTGATTCCCATCAAAAGCTTGACTCTTTTTTAAAAAAACGCTTCTAATATCGTTCTTATACGGACCTCAAATATGTAACTAACCGTTAATAGAAGTGATTTTGCGCTAGTAACTTACCAATCCTAGCTGCTGCCATTTACATTGTTCGATGCACTGAAAAAGAAGTGTTAAGGTTTTGTCAGATACCGGCAAACCAAACTTACAGTCATGTCGCTTTTCAATTTCTCGACAGCTTCACAGCTAAACATATCGAAACCCTTGTGCTTATTTTCAGTCCCAACTACTTCCTTAAAACACTTCATTGTGACGTCTTTGGTACTCTCGTGGATTGAGTTGAGCAGTTCTTCGCCGCAACAAAGCTTGGGGCCTCTATGATGGTGATGATGCTTGCAACGGCATTTGTCTTCCTCTGATGAAGTCTAAAGAAATTCGTTTTAGTTAAATTTTATTTTAAACAAAAAAATTATCTACATGATTGCCATCCTCGTCTCGCCTGGAACGAATATGTTCTTCCTGAAGAGAGTCGTAGATACTTCTCCAATCCGATGCTAGTTTGTCGTCTAAGAAAAATATTGACGATTATTATTTACTGTTGAGGAACAATTAATAAAAAAACTTACTGAAATAAGGGTCTTGAAAATCATAAGATTTGATCTCCTGCAGGGCACAAGCGACAAAAACTCCAAAAATGACTGTTTTTATCATTATTCAGGTTAGCTTTTGGGAGGTATTTGAATTATTTATTACACCACTATTGAAACTACTAATAATATGTATAATTTCGAATAAAGGTTCTTTATATACTTTTCGGTGCTTTTGTGTGATATAAGGCCGGAACTAAAACATTATTTAATAGAAATTGTCCAAATTATATGATTTATGCGAGTATGGATTTACCCAAAAAAAAAATGGTATTTAGTAGGAGGATGACGAGAAAATTGGTTGATGTACGTAATAAAGAATTAAAAGGTTTTGGGATTTTTGCAAATCTAATGACATTTTTTTGCCGGTCAAAATTAAATCTTAAGTGTTTTCCGGACTTTGAAGTCGTGATTTACCAAAAAGCAATCTCACCTTCTCAGAAAGGAAAGCTTTATAGACTTGAACGAAGACAAGGATATTCTCATTTTACCAGCAGATAAAGGAAACCCAACGGTAGTAATGCTAACATCGGACACTATTAGATCCCTCCACCTACAAGGAGCTAACTCGTAATCCAAACGCCCGGATTCTGAGGGCCATCAACAATTTAATCAAGGACGGATGGAATAACTAAGTTTAAAAAATCAGAAGCCTTGCCACCAAGGCTATAGGGTTTGCAAAGATCCACAAACCAAATGTGCTGAGACCTGAGACCCATCGTGAGCACCATAATAAGCCCGACCCACGAAATGGCGAAACACCTGACAAAACTACTGCAACCTAAAGTAGGAAATACTGACAGCTTTATAAAAGACTCCACTCATTTTATCGAAAAAACTGCATTTTTTGACTCTTTCTCCAGAAGAACTTATCGTTAACCCCCATGTTCCATGGGTACTATCAATATGAGCATGCACCGCAAAAATAGGCAGATTAACGTGGCTACAATTCAGTGACTAACCTGAAAAACGGTTAGAGATGGAATCAGGACTTCCACTTCTTGGCTCGACAGCTGATGCTTCAGCAGTGGCCAATCAGTTATAGATAAAATACGCATATTATGAATGTGGAATTTATGTAGCATTCCGGACTTCCACCTAATCGATTTAAAGGCATTTAAGAGATTTGTTACAGCCCACCTCACATGTATGTATTTAACTGTTATTAGATTTTTACTCGATGTTTTGACACCAGTTTAAGTTAGGTTTTTGAAAGTAGTCAGACACTTTTATCAACCAGGAGTTTCCACAAGATATTGCCAAGTTGTTACAACATTTCCTACCCACTACATACGTTCAATAGTAGGAAGATTTCTATGAACAAACTGATGGTGTAACTATAGGCAGACCCCTTAATCCAGAAATAGCCAATTGTTTTATGGAGATTTTCGAGGCCAAGGCATTGGCAACGGCAAATAAGAGGCCAAAGTGCTGGTTTCGATACGTGGACGACACCTTTGTTCTTTGGAGCCATGGCGAGGGCGAACTTCAAAACTTCCTCTTACACCTCAACTCCATTGACTCAAAAATTCAATTTACTCTGTAGATGGAAAAGAAAGGGCGCCTATCGTCGAACGACCTCCTTTTCAACGAGGTGGATATCTTATATCAATCGCAGTGTTTCTGTCCGAGACTAACGAGAGAGGCCATTGATATGTTTAAATAGGACAACAGTTTGAACAGGAAGGAGGAATCTACGTATCTAAATGCAGATTGGAAGCGAGTTCTACGACATATTTCAAGTGCGCCGAAACCCCGCGCCACCTCTACCCCCACCCATGTTCCCCCACTGCAGCGCGACATCGGGGGAATTAATACCATGGAGCTCACTGCAGTCGAATCAGTCAACGTCGGGAAGCACGGGAGATCATTTCGCCCATTGCCTCATCGCCTTTGATAATGTCTGCCGCAGCTGTAGACGAAACGTGAATAAGAAATTTCGTCGAACCACGGCTTCAAAGCTCGGAAAATAATTTAGATTATACTAATGACATTTTGTTCTAATTTTTTTTACACAACTTAACTAAATTTTATTAATGTTCATAATACAATTGATAGTTTCTGTGTTTCAGGTTTCGCTTAATTTTTTTTGTCTTTTTAAGTAGCACTTCAGTAAGTTTTTCAAAATATTTTAAAATCTACTTATTAACTTTAAATTAATTAAGGTTAGTTCACGTTAGCACCATTACAGATAAAGAATTAGCTCCAACGGGAAACAATGAACTCGTAACTGAATAGGGAGGAACAACAATAAGAAATTAGCATTCAAAAATTGTAACTTTACCGGAGCCAAACGAGCAACCCTCTACAAGTGGATATTTATCAGCCTCCAAAAAGAGAAAACCTAAGACGCGAAACATGCGCTTAACCCGAAATTTTCAATTTGTTTCAAAAAGTAAAGTAGGAGCAACAGAAAAAAAAAATATAAATCAAAAAATTATACTTCACAGTCATTTTCTAACGAAATTAAAGCAAAAGAAAAAGAGGGAGAAGGTACAAGAGGAATAGAGTTAAAATAAAAGAGAAAAAGAAAATATAAATAAAACAACTATACTTCACAGTCAGTTTCCAGCGAAATTGAAGCAATAGAAAAAGAAGAAGAAGGTACAAGATAAACAGAGTGAATATAAAATAGAAAAAGGAAATAATTCAAAAATTTCTACTTCACAGTCAGTTCTCAATGAAATGAAAGCAAAAGTAGAAAAGGGAAAAGGTACAAGATGATTAATGTGAATGTGAAAAAGAAAAAGAAAATATAAATCAAAAATTTATACTTACGAGACTAGACGAGTCTCAAGAACTCTGATGAAGATTCTTCGATTGAAGCTTTTTTTTTAATTAGAATTAGAGGATGTTGTTTTTGAAAAAATTTAGAAATGACCAAAATCGCCTAAAAAGGCAAATGTTAAATTTTTAGAGAAAATGGTTGAAAATAGACACAAAGCCTTTAAAAAACTGCAAAATTGGTATATTTGGAGCAATTCAGGTTAGAATTAGGACCATGAACGACTTAAAGCATATAAAAAATATAAATTTGGAGTGTCTGCATAAATTGAGAATATGTTTATAGCCAAAATCGTTAAAAATGACTGACAACCATTAACAATGGCAAATAAATTTTTTTAGAAAAGCTCATTCACGCAGATTAGGATCTGGGTCAAAAACAATTAAGACCTACTCAGAGCGTGTAGAAATGCACATTTAAAGCTTTTGAAAACATTATTTATCAATATAATCTGTATATATTATATACAGTAGAAAATGCAAATATTTTGATGTTTTAGGAGAAACTCAAGTTAGACTTAGGGCCAGAGTCATTTAAAAATTACCCGTGGCATCTACAAATACGATTAATGCAAATTTGGCAAAAATACAGGGTAGAATTTATGCTAAAATCAGTTAAAAATAACTCAAAGCAATTAGAAAGGCAAATTAAACGTTTTTGAAAGAACTCATTCTCGCAGTTTATGATTAGGGCCAAAAACAATTAAAATTTACTTAGAGCGTGTAGAAATGCAAATTAAAGTACTTGAAAACATTTAGATTATAATTAAGACTAAAATTGCTTAAAAATTAACAAAAAATATCTAGAAATAAGACTGTGGAGCTTCTGACAAATTCAAGTTAGAATCAGGGCTTAAATCGTTTGAAATCTTCTCATTTTGTATAAAAATGCAAATATTTTAAAGTTTTTAGAGAAACTCAAGCCAGACTTAGGGCCAGAATCATTTAAAAATTATCCGAAGCGTCGACAATACAAAAAAACACAAATTTGGCCAAATTCAGGGTTGAATTTAGACTAAAATCGGCTAAAAATAACTCAAAGCAATTAAAAAACAAATAAAATTTGAATTGAAGAGCTTATTCTCGCAGATTAAAATCAGGGCCAAAACAATTAAAACTTATTCAGAGCGTGTAGAAATACAAATTTAAAGTTTTCGAAACCATTCAGATTATCATTAGGACCAAAATTGTTTAAAAATTACGCAGAATGTCTATAAATAAAAATGTGGAGCTTCTGAGAATTGCAAGTTAGTATTGGGGCTAAAATCGGCTCATTTTGTAAAAAATTGCAAATGAATTGATGTTTTTAGAGAAAGTCAAGTAAGATTTATTACCAAAATCATTTAAAAATAACCCGAAACATCTACAAATGCAAAAAATGTAAATTTGGCCAAATTCAGGGAAGAATTTAGGCTAAAGTCGACTAAAAATAACTTAAAGCAAACAAAACACAAATAAATTTTTTTCTAGATGAGTTCATTCACGTAGATTAGGATCAGGCCAAAAAACATTTAAAACTTACTCAGAGCGTGTAGAAATGCAAATTTAAAGTTTTTGAAAACATTCAGATTATAATTAGGACCAAACTTGCTTAAGAATTACGAAAAATACCTAGAAATAAGACTGTGGAGCTTCTGATGAATTCAAGTTAGAATTAGGGCTAAAATCGTTTGAAATCGTCTCATTTTGTTTAAAAATGCAAATATTTTGATGTTTTTAGAGGAACTCAAGTTAGATTTAGGGCCAGAATCATTTAAAAATTACCCGAAGTGTCTACAAATGCACAAAAAAACACAAATTTTGCCAAATTCAGGGTTGAATTTAGACTAAAATCGGCTAAAAATAACTCAAAGCAATTAACAAAACAAATGAAATTTTATTTGAAGAGTTGATCCTCGCAGATTAAAATCAGGGTCAAAAAACAATTAAAACTTACTCAGAGCATGTAGAAATACAAATTTAAAGTTTTCGAAACCATTCAAATTATAATTAGGACCAAAATTGTTTAAAAATTACGCACAATGTCTAAAAATAAAAATTTGGAATTTCTGAGAATTTCAAGTTAGAATTAGGGCTAAAACCGTTCGAAATCGTCTCATTTTGTTTAAAAATGCAAATATTTTGATGTTTTTAGAGGAACTCAAGTTAGACTTAGGGCCAGAATCATTTAAAAATTACTCGAAGCGTCTACAAATGCAAAAAAAAACACAAATTTGGACTGAAAGGAATAAGACTGTGTGGCTTCTGAGAATTTCAAGTTAGAATTAGGGCTCATTTTGTTTAAAATTGCAAATATTTTTATGTTTTTAGAGAATGTCAAGTAATTCCCAAAATCATTTAAAAATTACCCGAAATATCTACAAATGCAAAAAATGTAAATTTGGCCAAATTCATCGACCACTAAAATCGACTAAAAATAACTCAAGCAATTAAAGAACAAATATATTTTTTAAAAGATATGTTCATTCTCGCAGATCAGGATTAGGCAGAAAAACAATTAAAACTTATTCAGAGCGTCTAGAAATGCAAATTAAGCGTTTTTGAAAACATTCAGATTATGATTAGGACCAAAATTGCTTAAAAATTACGAAAAATTCCTAGAAATAAGACTGTGGAGCTTCTGAGAAATTCAAGTTAGAATTAGGGCTAAAATCGGCACATTTTTTCAAAAATTGCAAATATTTTGATGTTTTTAGAGAAAGTCAAGTTATATTTATTGCCAAAATCATTTACAAATTACCCCAAACATCTACAAATGCAAAAAATTTAAATTTGGCCAAATTCAGGGAAGAATTAATCTAAATCTAAAATCGACTAAAAATAACTTAAAGCAAACAAAACACAAATTATTTTTTTTTTAGATGAGTTCATTCACGCAGATTAGGATCAGGCCAAAAAACATTTAAAACTTACTCAGAGGGTGTAGAAAGGCAAATTTAAAGTTTTTGAAAACATTCAGATTATAATTAGGACCAAAATTGCTTACGAATTACGAAAAAGTCTAGAAATATGACTGTGGAGCTTCTGAAAAATTCAAGTTAGAATTAGGGCTAAAATCGTTTGAAATCGTCTCACTTTGTTTAAAAATGCAAACATTTTGATGTTTTTAGAGAAACTCAAGTTTTAGGGCCAGAATCATGTAAGAATTACTTGAAGTGTCTACAAATGCAAAAAAGAACACAAATTTGGCCAAATTCAGGTTGAATTTAGACTAAAATCGGCTACAAATAACTCAAAGCAATTAACAAAACAAATAAAATTTTATTTGAAGAGCTGATTCTCGCAGATTAAAATCAGTGCCAAAAGCAATTAAAACTCATTCAAAACGTGGAGAAATACAAATTTAAAGTTTTCGGAACCATTCAGATTATAATTAGGACCAAAATTGTTTAAAAATTAACAAAAAATATCTAGCAATAAGACTGTAGAGCTTCTGAAAAATTCAAGTTAGAATTAGGGCTAAAATCGTTTGAAATATTCTCATTTTGTATAAAAATGCAAATATTTTAAAGTTTTTAGAGAAACTCAAGTTAGATTTAGGGCCAGTATAATTTAAAAATTATCCGAAGCCTCTACAAATGCAAAAAAAACACAAATTTGGCCTGAAAAAAATAAGACTGTGTGTCTTCTGAGAATTTCAAGTTAGAATTAGGGCTCATTTTGTCTAAAATTGCAAATATTTTGATGTTTTTAGAGAAAGTCAAGTTAGACTTTGTGCCAAAATCATTTAGAAATTACCCGAAACATCCACAAATGCAAAAATGTAAATTTGCCCAAATTCATCGACAACTACAATCGACTAAAAATAACTCAAAGCAATTAAAAAACAAATAATTTTTTTTTTAGATATGTTCATTCACGCAGGTTAGGATCAGGCAGAAAAACAATTAAAACTTATTCAGAGCGTGTAGATGCTAATTTAGCGTTTTTGAAAACATTCAGATTATGATTTGGACCAAAATTGCTTAAAAATTACCAAAAATATCTAGAAATAAGACTGTGGAGCTTCTGAAAAATTCAAGTTACACTTAGGGCTAAAATCGGCTCATTTTGTCAAAAATTGCAAATATTTTGATGTTTTTAGAGAAAGTCAAGTTAGATTTATTGCCAAAATCATTTAAAAATTACCCGAAACATCTACAAATGCAAAAAATGTAAATTTGGCCAAATTCAGGGAAGAATTTGTACTAAATTCGACTAAAAATAACTTAAAGCAAACAAAACGAAAATCAATTTTTTTTTTATGAGTTCATTCACGCAGATTAGGATCAGGCCAAAAAACAATTAAAACTTACCCAGAGCGTGTAGAAGTGCAAATTTAAAATTTTTGAAAACATTCAGATTATAATTAGGACCCAAATTGCTTAAGAATTACGAAAAATGTCTAGAAATAAGACTGTGGAGCTTCTGAGAAATTCAAGTTAGAATTACGGCTAAAATCGGTTGAAATCGTCTCATTTTGTTTAAAAATGCAAATATTTTGATGTTTTTAGAGAAACTCAAGTTAGATTTAGGGCCAGAATCATTTAAAAATTACCCGAAGTGTCTGCAAATGCAAAAAAAACACAAATTTGGCCTGAAAAAATAAGACTGTGTGGCTTCTGAGAATTTCAAGTTAGAATTAGGGCTAATTTTTTCTAAAATTGCAAATATTTTGACGTTTTTAGAGAAAGTCAAGTTAGACTTATTGCCAAAATCATTTAAAAATTACCCGAAACATCTACAAATGCAAAAAAATGTAAATTTGGCCAAATTCATCGACCACTAAAATCGACTAAAAATAATTCAAAGAAATTAAAACACAAATTAAATTTTTTTTAGATGTGTTCATTCACGCAGAGTAGGATCAGGCAGAAAAACAATTAACACTTATTCAGAGCGTCTAGAAATGCAAATTTGGCGTTTTTTTAAACATTCAGATTATGATTAGGACCAAAATTGTTTAAAAATTACGAAAAATGTCTACATATAAAACTGTGGAGCTTCTGAGAAATTCAAGTTAGAATTAGGGCTAAAATCGTTTGAAATCGTCTCATTTTGTTTAAAAATGCAAATATTTTTATGTTTTTAGAGAAACACAAGTTAGACTTAGGGCCAGAATCATTTAAAAATTACCCGAAGCGTCTACAAATGCAAAAAAAAAAAACACAAATTTGGCCTGAGAGAAATAAGACTGTATGGCTTCTGAGAATTTCAAGTTAGAATTAGGGCTCATGTTGTCTAAAATTGCAAATATTTTGATGTTTTTAGAGAAAGTCAAGTTAGACTTATTGTCAAAATCATTTAAAAATTACCCGAAACATCTACAAATGCAAAATATGTAAATTTGGCCAAATTCATTGACCACTAAAATCGGTTAAAAATAACTCAAAGCAATTAAAAAGACAAATTAAACGTTTATTAGTAGAGCTCATTCACGGAGATTATGATTACACCCAAAAACAGTTAAAACCAACAGAGAGCGTGTAGAAATGCCACTTAAGGCCAAAACCTTGTAAAAATTACATAAAATATCTAATAATTAAAAGGTGGAGCCCTTGAGAAATTCAGGTTACTTCAGGTTAGTAAATTAGGGCTGTAATCGGTTAAAATTGATTGTTTAAAAATGCAAAACAAATAATTTTTTGGAAAAATTCAGATTTTAGGACAAAATAAAGCTGAACTTATTAAAATTTTATAATATGTTGCTTTTAGCAAAAAAAAATTTTGAATAAAATAAGGAAAATCTGACTATGACAAAATAAAAATTTGGTGTTTTTGGAGAAGCACATGTTAGAATTACGGCCAAAATATGCTGAAAAATGACTTAAAGTTTTTTTTAACTCAATCTTTAAAAAGGAAAAATTTGAAATATGTAGAGAAATTCAAGTTATGATTAGGGTCAAAATCTTTTAAAAAGAACACAAAAAGTATATCTAAAAATGCAAATAAGGAGAAATTAAGAATTTATTCACGCAGGTTAGAATTAGGACCAAAATCGGTAAAAAAAATACTCGGAGTGTGTAGAAACGCAATTTTTTATTTTTTGAAGAAATTCAAATTAGAATCAAATTAAAAATCGCTTATAAATTAAACAAAATATCTATAAATGTGTGCTTTTGGGAAATTCAAAAATGAAGTACTGCTATGCAAATCAGACATTTTCAATTTTGAGGCAAAATTCGCCAAAACTTTCAAATTCGTTGCTTTTAGTAAAAATAATATTTGGACAAATTAATTGAAACCTGACTGGCAACGCTTCAAAATAAAAATGTGGAGATTATTCAGAAAAACATGTTAGGATCACGGCCAATAAGAGTTTTTGTTAATTCAGTGAACTCAATTAAGGCAGTTTTATTTTATAAGACTATGAAGGCTTTCACGGCCGGTCAACATACAATCGAAAGTATTTTTCAGGCTCTGAAGCCGTGGTCCAATGGAATTTCTTCCTGACGTTTCGTCTACAGCTGCGGCAGACATTATCAAACGCGATGAGGCAATGGGCAAAGTGATCTCCCGTACTTCCCGACTTTGACTGATTCGACTGTGGTAAGTTCCATAATATTTATTCCCCCGCCGCGCTTCAATAGAAGAACTGGGGTGGGGAAAGAGGTGACGGAGTGTTTCGGCGCACTTGAAATATGTCGCAGAACTCGCTTCCAGTCTGTATTTAGAAACGTAATTTCCTCTTTCCTGTTGAAGTTGTCGTCATGTTTAAATATATCAATGGCCTCGTTAGTCTCGGATAGAAACGCTGTGATTGATATAAGATATCCACCTCGTTGAAAAGGATTTCGTGACCTTCGGAGAGAGCGTGCTCTGCTACTGCTGACTTTTATGTTTGTTCCAGCCTGCAACTCCTCTTGTGTTCCGTAATCCTCGTGTTAACACTACGTTCTGTGGTGCCAATGTATACCGAGCCACAGCTGCATGGAACTCGTTAAACTCCGGGTACCGATAAGAGATCTCTGCAGTCATTGGCCGATTTTAAGCTCTGTTGTATTGTACGAGTGTGTTTAAAGGCAGTTTTAATATCATGCTTTTCCCTTAACCCGCCGATCCTGTCTGTTACTTTGTGCATGTTGGTAGACTAGTTAATCCTCGCTTTTCTTCATCTTCTCCGGTTGTTCCTTCCTGGCGCTCTACATTCGTACGTTCTTCGGTATACTTTAAGTGCGCCGAAATCCCGCGCCACCTCTACCCCCACCCTAGTTCCTCCACTACAGCGCGACGGCGGGGGAATAAATATCACGAAGCTCACCACAGTCGAATCAGTCAACGTGGGGAAGCACGGGAGGCCACTTCGCCCATCGCCTTTGATAATGTCTGCCGCAACTGTAGACGAAACGTCAGGAAGAAATTCCATTGGGCCATGGCTTCAAAGCCCGGAAAACACTTTAGATTGTAGTTTCATTTTGTTTTTGATTATTTTTTTATTTTATACTAAAGATTAGGTTTTTTTTTAGATACTAGTAATTTTATCGTTATAATGTATGCTTTTGTTGCTAGTTTGGTCCTTAATATTTTAAGGTTATGGTTTAAGCATCCCCTCATGTGGCTGAAACTTCCCTAGCTCTGGGGTTTAAAGCTGGGGCTTTAAACCCTAAGGTTTAAAGCTGGGGCTCTGGGGCTTAAATATAACATTTAAAGCACTTTTAAATGTTATATTTAATTGATATTGACTATAATTCAATAAACAATAGATATTCAATTTTATTAAAAAAAAAATGGTACAAGGCTTCAGCATGAACCAAATTATACAAGGACAAACTTATCAGGTTGAATCATGCCTACTCTGTCTTATGTTATATGGTGGGGTGTCCATATAAAAAAGTACAAAAATGTAAATATTTATAGGTGTAGAAAGTATTGCGGGTGTAGGACAATTTTAACAATTTAGAGATATAGTTTCTCGATTTTTATCTTCTTTTATGTGGTTTTGTTTTTCAATTTATATTGTTCAGGCTAATTTACATTGTGGAGATGTATATCATAATAATGGTAACTAATTTATAATGTTTTAGCCCTGCTGAAGATCCAATAAAAGATCGAAACGTTGGTACTTTCAAAAGTGTTAAGTGCATTTTTCCAGTCCTACACCCGCAATACTTTCTACACCTATATCTATAAGGACGCGAAGTATCATGATGTAAATATTTATATTTGTGTATTTTTCTCGATCTAACTGATAAAGATTCAGGCCAGACAAAGATTCATCTGATGCCTAGCTGGTGTTGTCTCTCTCTCTCTTTCTCTCTCTCATATATTACCCATTCACTTATTTTTGTCATCTAGTTACCTTTGAAACCTTCATTTTTTTATACCCAGCACATGATGAAAAGATACGATAAAAATTTCAAATCCAAATTTCCAACGCCTACTTGACGACAATAATAAGTGAATGGCTTTTAGGTACCTAATGAGTAGAAATTTTTTTCTTGATTCCCTTCGATTAATTTCTCAAGTCAAAGCAAAAACACTAAAATTTTAAGAAAAATAAATTTTTTTTCAACTTTTTTTTAAAAAAATTTTTGGTTTCGTATTCTTTTGGTTGAAGATATTGCTTGAAACATTGCAAGTTTTGGTTACTATGAATGAGTAGCAATAACACAACGGTACTAATACGCTCAAGAAAACTAATTGGGGCAGACACTAAGAATACTCATAAAGATAAGATTTGCACTACTGCTATACCTAATCCGGTCGGGAAATTCGAGAGAGCAGAGCAGCGAAATGAGAAATTGCACCCTCGTATCAATATGCATGAGGTGGAGTGCTCCGAGTGTATAGAGCCACAATTGAGCCATAATAATTCCCACATATTTACTGAATATTAAACAATACCCTCTATTAACACGGCTTTGCGCCAACTCCAGTTTATAATCCAAATCGAGCGTTATGGAAGAAAATTACGACTAGAGCCCTTAATTTATAACGAAATCGACTAACAAAGACTGCAGCTGCCTCATTTCCATCATCGGCTCAAACACGTTTATCTCGTGGATAATTCGCCGGAAAGCTAGTAAAACTGAGACCCCGCAAACTTGGGGCCCTCTCCTGAGGTCACTGCAGCATTTTCTTAATGAGTTGGAGGAAGTTTGTTAATTTTCAGCTCGCGCTCCGTCAACAAAAACTCCTCAACTTCCACGGGGATTTGCATTTTACCTAAAGAAATTCCCGTTCTATGTTAATTACTTCCTTAAATGTTTTATGACTCTGCAATCTATCGCATATAAATTGGGGTCACAGACGTCAGCTCGAAAACTTAAAACAAACTTTCCCCATTTTCTCTAACTAGAACCACCTATATTATTAGGTAATATATACAGTAAAGGATTAAAATCTTCTGCTAGGTTTAGAGCCGGATTGGGATTTCTCGTCCAACTCCAAAGTAGAGCCGAGCCTGTTGAGAATGGAGGCGTTGATGTTTAACACTGAGCCGGCACCAAGCAAAACCCCCCTACCAGGGACACTGTTTGAGGACGAGGACTCTGAAAGCAAAGGTTTGACTCGCTTTTTGGTCACGAAGATGTTGCAGGCAAATTTAAGTTCCACTTTGAAAGCCTCAAGATATGAAATCTGAATAACAATAAATGAATTAATGATTTTTAGATAGTTGGAGTAAATGTTTTTATTACATGTTCCTCCACTGAGACGCTATGAACGTTCCAAAGAAATTCGAGAATGGCTATGAGGAACGCTATTCCTATTCCTGCTGTCAAGACTATGAACACGCCTCCAACGTTCTCCAATGCCAAGGCATCCGAATTATCAGGAGCATCCTGTAGAGGTAGAGTGAAGTTTACTTGAAATTTTAAATAGTAAGCAACATACTGTTGGGCAAGGTTCTCCCTCTCTCTCCTCCTTCCACCACTTTTCCTTCATTTCTCCTAACTTGCCCTTTTCTTGCAGCTGCAGTAGCACCCTATTAATGTCATTTCTATACACCGAATCTACAAAAAAACTTCAATCAAGCAGTCCAACCTCACACTGGTTAACTTCACTAACTTAAGGGCATGCCAATTCCATAAGACTTGGAATCTAGTAAGTCCCCTACCCTCCTCAAGTTGCACTTTCTCTCCAACTCGAAGTCGATGCCAGTAGACTCCATGAAAAAGGCGTACAAGTCGTTTTTTGTAGAATCCACCCTCTCCACCCCTTTTAAGTTGCTGTCCTCAAAAACCGAAGGTTTTTCGTTGATCATTGTGTTCCACATCCTCTGATACAAGGAGTTATTGGAGTGCTCGAAGAAGCTAGCCGTAGACCCGCCGCGAAGGCAACCTAAAGAATTTTGATGACTCTAAAAACAAGAAATAGCCTCTAGTTACCATATTTGATTTTAGACTGAGCCGCCAGATCTTCCACAGACTTGATGGAGTCGTCTATCTTGGACATGGTAAGGAAGGCTGCCAAGTTGGCTGTATAAGTGGCTGTGATGATGAGGGAGAAGAACCACCAGCTGGCGGTTGCAATTCTGGAACATACTCCCCTAAATCCCCCTTTAGTATAATACCTTATATATTGTTAAATGCTTACTTGGGTAAGATGTCGCACCCTTGGGTGGTAATAGAACCAAGAGTCAGCCAAAGGCAATTCTTAAAATTCCAAATATTCTCCAATTCTGAAGGATTTTCATCACAAGGATGAGGATTTTCCCAGTCTTCGCCAGACATTCTAGACAAAATAAAATCCAGTGAGGAGAAGAAAAGCAGCTAAATAGAGACCCACCTAATAATTATCACTAAAATCAGAGACATAAACAAGTACAGAGCTCCAATGTAAATCCAGACCACCGTCGACAGGGGGCCCAAGAAACCGTAGAGATTTGCCTCTTGTTCCATCGTCTCTTTCTTATGTAATAAACCAATACCTAAAACAAAGTTTTATAATTTTTTTATTACTTATGGGAGATTAAAGTTACCCAAAGTCATAAAAGGTAAGCTGAAGTCGATTACCTCCTGCCTCTGAGGGGTAATAGTAAAGTCGCATATGGCCAAATCAGCTTTCTATGGACAGAATTTTAAAGCTGGGTTTAAGTGTTAGTTAATGTAGGGCGCTTACACGTGAGATAAGGTCTTTTTGAAGGTTAGCGTACTCGCTGCCTTCAGTGATTTCAAATCTGAAGCTAATTTCCAGCTCCTTGGCAATGGCTTCAATTAAATCCATGGAATACCCATAGTACCTGGCATTGCCCAGAGCGTCTTTGTTGGAGCTTTCGTAGAGGTAGGGTGGACCAATTCTGTAAAATGCTTCCTGCTAAAACTACTTGACTAGAACTAATACCGCTGTTCTTTAGGGATAAAAACGACACTTTCACTAAGGTATTACTGTAGATCATCTAGAAAGCTATGCATTTTTGATAGTAAAAGATGTCATAATCAAAAAAAATTGAATGTACTTTTGTTATTTTGACATTTTACAGCCAGCATGATGGCATTTTTGAATAAACACTCTCTATGTTTGTACCTGGAAGTGACAATAAAATTCTTCATTTTGAGCCTCTCCCGCCATTCGTTTTCCCTTTCAGTGGCATTACGTGTCCTAACTACTTGCTCCGGATCAGTGGCATACCAAAGTCCAATTGGTTTATCTATCTTGCTGATTTCTACCAGCTGCAGTTCGAAGTTGTCCCTCTTTCCTTCCCTAAGACTGATTTCTCCAGTTATTCCTCCTACCGTGGTCTAAAATAGCAAACAATTTTTTTTATTTACAACTTACAACTGTGGACTAAAGTTAAAATTATGGGTGGAAGATACGTTTGTAGGTTCAACAATTGTAGATAGAAGTTACAATTACACGTTTAAGTTACAATAATTTGTAGCTTCAAGTTACAATTGTAGGTTGAAGATATAATTGTAAGTCGAAATTACAATTGCATATTCAAGTTACAGCTTAAAGGTTAAAGTTACAGCTGTAGATTCAATGCAATTGTGGTTTGAAATTATGATTGTAGATTAAAGTAACACTTGCAAGTTTGGTTTACAATTGTGGCTTCAAGTTATAACTGTAGGTTAGGTTCAGTCTACACTTGCGTTAAAATTACAGTTATAATTTAAGGGGATACTTGTAGGTACAAGTTAGAATTGTAATTTTAAGTTTCAATTGTATGTTTAAGTTACATTTTCAGCGTCAGAGGTTACAAGTTTACAGTTGCAGGTTTAAGTTACAATTGGGCCTTTTTGAAGTTACAATTTTGCCTTCAAGTTACAGTTATAAGTTAAAGCTACAATATTTGTAGGTTCAAGATACAATTATATGTTGAAATTCCAACTGTAGGTTTGGGTTATAAACGTAGATTTAAGTTACAATTATAGGTTGCAATTATAATTGTATATTAAAGATACAACTGTAGGTTAAAATTACAACTGTAAGTTCAACCTACAATTGTGGGTAGAAGTTTATAGGTTGAAGATACATTTGTAGGTATTTAATTTAGGTTACACCTGTATGTTCAGATTACAGTTGGGGGTTGAGCTTAAAATTGTATATCAAAGTAACAATTACAAGTTTAAGTTACAATAATTTGTAGCTTCAAGTTACAATTTCACGTTGAAGATACAATTGTAGGTTGAAATTACAATTGACTATTCAAGTTGCGACCTAAAAGTTCAAGTTACAACTGCAGATTCAAAATAAAATTGTGGGTTGAAGTTATAATTGTAGATTAAAGTTACAGTTGCATGTTTAATTTACAATTGTACTTTTAAGTTACAATTTTGGCTTCAAGTTACAATTACAAGCTGAAGTTAAAATAATTGTAATTTCAAGATAAAATTATATGTTGAAATTACAACTTTATGTTAAAATTGCAATTGTAGGTTCAAGTTGCAATCTAAAATTCAAGTTAGAATTGTAGGTTTGGGTTATAAACGTAGGTATAAATGAACGTTTAGAGAGCAGGTGTAGGACAAGAAGCTACTTCACTTTTTTGAAATTTCCAACGTTTCGACCTTTAATTGAGGTCTCCCTCAGAGCTAAGATACAATAATTGTATGTACATTGCCGGTAAAAACCACTAATTACAAAGAAGAAAAACGACTAACAAAAGTATACAAATTAAAACACAATACATGAGTAAAAATAAATTCTCGTATTCTATTATATGGGATTCTTGCATACTGTGGAGATATAAGTTGCAAAAGCCCACGTAGGAAAAAAAGAGAAGAAAAAGGATGTGTCGCGCTTACCTTTTTGAGGAAAAAGGTAAGTTGTTTTATACTTATATATTGTATTTTAATTTGTATACTTTTGTTAGTCGTTTTTCTTTTTTGTATTTAGTGTTTTTTACCGGCAATGTACATACAATTATTGTATTTTAGCCCTGAGGAAGACCTCAATTGAAGGTCGAAACGTTGGCAATTTCAAAAAAGTGAAGTAGCTTCTTGTCCTACACCTGCTATCCAAACGTTCACATTAGTAAATAAAGGACGCTAAGCACAAATGGCGTAGGTATATGTTTCAAATATAGGTTGAAGTCTTAATTGTATATTAAAGTTACAATTGTATGTTAAAATTACAACTGTAGGTTCAACTTACAATTGTGGTTTGAAGTTACAAATGTAGGTAGAATATACAACTTGATGTTGAATTTAAAACTGTATGTTCAGCTTACAATTATGGGTTAAATGTACAACTGCAATTTTAAGTTACAATTGTAGTTTCAAGTTATATAGATAACAGTTAGAATTGTAGTTTTAAGTTGCAATTGTATGTTTAAATTACATTTTCAGCTTCAGAGGTTACAAGTGTAAATTGACATTACAGTTGCAGGTTCCAGTTACAATTGTACCTTTAAGTTACACTTTTGTCTTCAAGTACAGTTATAAGTTGAAGTTACAATAATTCTAGGTTCAAGGTACAATTATAGGTACAATTACAGCTGTAGGTGCAAATGGTAGTTGTAGGTTCAAGTTGCAATCTAAGGTTCAAGTTACAACTGTAAGTTTGGGTTATAAACGTAGTTATAGTTACAATTAAACTTACTAACTTAACTTACTAGTTACAATTATAGGTTAAGGTTATAATTCTATATTAAAGATACAATTTTAGGTTCAAATTACAACTATAAGTTCAACTTACAATTGCGGGTTTAAGTTGTAAAATTTAATTTACATTACCACTGTACGTTGCGACTACAATTAGGGATTAAGCTTAGAATTCTAGATTAAAGTTACAATTGCAAATTTGATTTACAATTATGGCTTCAGTTAGAACTGTAAGTTCAGTTTACACTTGTACATTAAAATTAAACTTATAACTGTAGGTTATAATTGTAGGTGCAAGTTATAATTTTAGTTTTAAATTGCAATTGTATGTTTAAGTTACATTTTCAGCTTCAGAGGTTACAATTGTACCTGTAAGTTACAATTTTGCTTTCAAGTACGTATAAGTTGAAGTTACAATAGTTGTAGGTTCAAGATACAATTATATGGTGAAATTACAACTGTAGGTTCAAATTGCAACTGTAGGTTCAAGTTGCAATCTAAGGTTCAAATTACAACTGTAGGTTTGGTTTATAAACGTAGTTATAGTTTCACTTAAACTGACTAACTTAACTTAAAAGTTACAATTATAGGTTGAAGTTATAATTGCATATTAAAGATACAATTTTAGGTTAAAATTACAACCTTTAGTTCAACTTACAATTGTGGGTTTAAGTTGTAAAATTTAATTTACATTACCACTGTACCTTCCGACTACAATTGGTGATTAAGCTTAGACTTCTCGATTAAAGTTACAATTGCAAATTTGATTTGCAATTAAGGCTTCAAGTTACAACTGTAAGTTCAGCCTACACTTGTGCATTAAAATTAAAGTTATAACTGTAGGTTATAATTGTAGTTACAAGTTAGAATTGTAGTTTTAAATTGCAATTGTATGTTTAAGTTACGTTTTCAGCTTCATAGGTTATAATTGTACCTTTAGGTTACAATTTTTCCTTCAACTACAGTTATAAGTTGAAGTTACAATAGTTGCAGGTTCAAGATACATGTGTTGAAATTACAACTGTAGGTTCAAATTGCAACTGTAAGTTCAACTTACAATTGTGGGTTTAAGTTGCAAAATTTAATTTACATTACAACTGTACGTTCCGATTACAATTGGAGATTAAGCTTAGAGTTCAGCCTACACTTGTGCATTAAAATTAAAGTTATAACTGTATGTTACAATTGTAGATACAAGTTAGAATTGTAGTTTTAAATTGCAATTCTATGTTTAAGTTACATTTTTCAGCTTCAGAGGTTACAAGTGTAGATTGACGTTACAGTTGCAGGTTCAAGTTACAATTGTACCTTTAAGTTGCAATTTTGGCTTCAAGTTGTAAGTTCAAATTGCAACTGTAGGTTCAAATGACAGTTGCGTGATAAAGTTAGAATAATAGGTGGAACAGACAATTCTACCTGTGACTAGCAATTAACTCCAAAAATATTATCCAATAAATTTGTATTGTAGCAAGCTGGGGGTGTTCAACAAACGCTTAGCTCAGAGAGCTGTACCCTAGGCTTTCCTATTAGAATAATGAAACGAACATATGTGGAGACCCAAAAGTGCTTACTAAAATGCCCCCTTTGCGCTGTCCTGCCATTCTAAACAGCTGTAATGAATTATTAAAAGCTTACCTCCTGCAACGCCGACACTAAGCCATATTTATCGCTGTATTTTTCAGAGGCGTTACAAAATAATGGCTCGTAAACAATTTCGCCGTCAGCATGTGCTGATTTAATAGCATTAAGAGATCCTGCTAGCAGGAGCATTGCGTCATGCACTAGGGCCATTTGCACCTGAAAATTCGTAACTCTCAGGTCCGGCTTTAAAGCGCGAAAGGTGGCTTACCGTAAGCTTAGTAGCGGTCTGTTCTGGGTATGCGTTTTTTACATGGTCTTCCACCACTGGCAAGAATGGGTCAAACAAGCGGACAGTAGTAATGTTGGTGGAAGTTTCCAAGATGGTAAAGTCCAAAGTATGAGCGTCCTGAAAATAAATCACTTAAAAAAATTATGCTTCAGGATTAAGGAGAGATATTTACCAAAGAAGTAAGAAAAATGTTGGTGTTTAGGTCATCTAAGAGTTTCACGTCTTTGGCTTGCAACAACACGTCAATAATTTTGTCAGTACTACAGTCCAGGACAATGCTGTATACTGGGGTGTTTCGAATTTCTTTGAAAATATGTCTAGTGAAAATAATTTGCTGTTATACCTCAGATTGCACGTGTGCAGCCAGCTTCTCACCTGCTGTCACCAGATTCGTCCAGTCTCTTCAATAGCATTGAATTCCTTTTAGAATCATCTTCGTGTTTCTGTAATTTGAGCACGTCTTGCAGCTTAATTAGCGACTCCTCATTTTCGTACACCACTGCGAAAGTCTTCCAGTCCAGGCTCTCCACAAGGGCGCCATAAGCCTATCAAAAGAAATTTTACAGTTAGGGATGAAAATCTGGTTGTGTCCGAACAAAGAGAGGATATACAAGGTGGCCCCTAGAAGGGTCCACCCCATTCTTTTTAAAATTCAGTATGCTGATCGAAAATTCAAGTAGAGGAGAACCTTGAAATATAACCTGGAAAAAGGGGCCGAGTAATACCACGTTTTTAAAAATGAATAATTTGTACCTCATTTTTGGGCCACCTGTGCTTAGTTATTATTCTAAACAGACATTCCAAAATTGTGTCAACCTGTAGCTCTATTTTTCTACTTTCTTAGAAGCTGTTAAACGCCGCAATGCACGACTTTGATCTCCAAATTTAGGTTTTTGAGTCGTGTTATGTGACACGTGCAATTGTTTCATGTTCTCGTGCTACGAAGGATCACCCTGAATTCGTAGGTTCAAGGATAACCTCTTCTTTACCAGTTTATCCACAAATTATTCAAGAAACACTGGTAACATACAAATTTTGATTTTTTCCATATAAATCAATGCTAATCGATTTTATTGAATGGTTTTAGTAGTTTTATGATAAATGGGGACTGATTATGATCGTATAGGTGGTCCCAAAAAAAAAAATGCTCCAAGATGCAGTTATTGATTTTTGGCTTTTGGCAATTAAGTTTTTCGTTAGTTCTAGTAGACCATCTTTTTTACCTGGGACAGCAGCGAAGCTTCAGAATGCACACTAAACGAAGTATCAAACTGTTTGGTCTCCCTTGAAGTCCAATCAGTATCGATGATGGGTATTCCCAGAAAATCGGAGACTGACTTTATAGTGCTAGAACCGTCCTTGCTATCAGCCGACAGGATAGCTGCAAGGCCTCCTTGGCTTGCAGTCTTGCAAACTACAAATGATGCTGAAAATATTCTAAAAACTAAGTACAAACGACTCACCGGCATTGGCTGAGGTGAGGCAGTCGTTTTCAGCTACTGTTATAATAGAAATTTCTACTTCTTCTTTCGAGCTTAAGTGGTCTGATAAAACGTTCAGGTTTAGGTTAGCTAAAGCCTTCTCGTTTGTTGTCACTACCCCTAAAAAATAGCATTGGAATCTTTTATTAACATGTTAATAATCTTACCAATGGTGATCTTATTAGCATTCTCTTCAGCCAGCAGAACTACCGCTAAAGAAGCAACAACTAATCCAACTCCACTAAAACCCATTTTTAATCGAAACCCATAGCACTATTTCCGTTCTCAATGCCTGCTTTGTTTTGACCACTAAGTGTCGGTTATTAAAAATATTTTTAAGTTCCTAGCCGTGGTGTCCCAGCCAATAAAAAAGCAGGTATATAAAAATAGCCCTAGACCTGTTCTCTAATGAGTTCCACTTTACTGATTATAGTCCAAGGTGCATCCAGACCTCCGGAATATTGTTGGAGTTTACGGAAATTTTTGTAAAGCTCTTTTTAAGCCAAGTAAAAGTTTTGTGCTTGCGGCATGATATTATGGTACCAGGTTTTTTCTTTGGTACCACTTTTCAGTAATTATTAAGGGCAGCATATTATCGCTAATTATTTTCAACACTTTAGAGGGTTTACCAGTGAGTCAACTCAGATTTCTGCCTTCATTTCTCCTAAAAATAATTGATCTCGAACGTCATGAAATACTGAAAGTGGCCGTCAAAACAATGTTTTTGTGGGACGTCTTTTCTTATTTATATCACTGGCCCTCTACCTGATTCGCAAATAAATAAATCGAGGCCGCAGTTGTTTCTGAAATTTCAGTATTTATAAGTATGTAATAAAATGTTAGGATGACAATAACTTTCTCACAGAAATTCAGCAGATTTTTCAGTTATTAAGCCCTGATATGCAACAAGCTACCACATGGTCCAAATATTTATTTATTTAAATTTATAGTTTTAATTAAATAAATTTTTTTTTATTGTTTTTCTGCATCACAAACACTGGTGATTTAGCAACATAATATGCTTCTTACTTTTGCAGCAAATAGAAAAAAACAAGGTTTTGTTAAAAATAGGAACTATTTTGGGGTTTGAATGGTTTATTATTATGGGTTTTGAAAATATACAAAAAAAAACAAAACAACTTTTTGTTTTATTCAATGCATATAAATTCCTCTGTATCCACCTCAAAGTGAAGTTGCCTAACTAATCGAACTTCTCCAATAATATTTCTATCTACTCTCAACTCTACTGGGTACTCATGTGAACCATTTCTTGCAAATTGTTGATTTTGGGTTCAGCTATTTGCTATGGCCCTGTGGCCACATCTTCAAATGACGCGGGGATTTCCTCGTATATTTTTTTATATTTAAAATCCAAGATTAAAAAAATTATTTTGTTTTATTTGGATGTCAAAGGGCGCATATTTGAGAAGGCTTATGGACTTTACATGCAAACAGCTGATTTTTTGAAAAACGGGGTAGTGACGTCACCACCACGTTACTCCTCAAGCTTCACCAGATTAGATGCTTCCAGACCGCCAGTCTCCAGTGAAGTAGCATCAGAAAACAGCTCAGAGCTCGCCGCACAAAAGAGCGTGCACTCAGAAACCTTAAAAAAAAACAATAACGAAACTCAGGACAAAATTAGCACCTGACAATTCGTACTCAAAAAAAAACAAAGGAGAGACCTGATTGATTCACTTTACTCTTCCAGCTTCACCAGATCCTTCAGTGAATTAGCCTCAGAAGAAAGCTACCAAGTGACGAAGAGCTCACCACAAAAAAGAGCTTGCGCTCAGAAACTTCAGAAAAATTAATACCAAAATTGTAGAAAATATTTCGTGTGTCCTGCTGGACAAATGACCCTAAAAACCAAAAAAGAGCTTGTATGTTTCCAGGATGTCATTCTCGAGTGATGTATCCTCAGAAGAAAGAAACCACTAGAAGAACAGTCCGCCACCACAAAAGAGCATGTCTTCATTAAAGTTAATATCAAAACTGAGAACGGAATTAGGACCTGATCCTTCGTGTACCCTCCTGAATTAATGAACCTAAAATAAAAAACAAGTTTTCCATCCTCCAGAGATGTAGACTCAGGAGAAAGCCACTACCACAAAGCCCATCACCATCAAGGACTCGCCCTCAGTAAAAGCAATACCAAATTTGAGGATAAAATTAGGACCTGACCCTTCGGGTACTTACACTCCTGAACTAATGACTCTAAAAAGCAAACGAGATAATTGATTGATTGGGTAGAATGGTAGTTGCCTAAATGATAACATTTTGATTGAAAATGAGGCAGCATGTTGAGGAATTTACGTAAAGTATGCCTATTGGTCTTGAACTCAAAAGGCAATAAACCAAGAACTCTTCACTTTCGAACCTCACTACGACTGCGTCGAAAATCATGAAAGAGTGAACTAAGCCAAAACTACGTCTTTCTACGCAAAAACTACTTCTTTCCATTTCAGTGTGACTTACTACAGAAATACAGCTGAGACTAACCCCAATAAATAAATATGGATCTCACAATCACGTGCTCTCCTGCTTAGAACTGGATTTGCTCTTTACTGGAGACTGGCCCTCTGATTTAGGACAAGAAGCCATTCTGTTGAGAATGGTGGCATTAACACTCAAAGCCGCCCCTGCCCCCACTAAAATCCCTTTTCTGGACACGTTCTCTTCACCGGAATTAGAAGATGAAGATTCAGAAAGCACAGGCTTGGGCCTTTTCCTGGTCACAAATATGTTGCAAGCGAATTTCAGTTCTGCTTTAAGGGCATCGAAATAGGATATCTGAAACACAAGATGTCAGTCAATTGGACACTACTCACTAGTCAGTTTTAGAGAGGTGTAGGACATAAACCGCACTTTATGCTTGTGAAATTGCCAACGTTTCGACCCTTCTAACAGCCAGTGAATATTATTTTGTAACTTCGTTTATTGAAATACCCTGAGAAAGACTTCAATTAAGGTCAAAACGTTGGCAATTTCACAAACGTAAAGTGTTGTTTATGAACTACATCCGCTATTTACTTCTTTCATCTTGATAAAATGGCACGAAACATTTATATAATATTTACTTGCTCTTCCATTGAGATGTTGTAGACGTTCCAGAGAAATTCTACAATGGCAACAAAGAAGGCAATTCCAATCCCAGCGATTAAGACTATGAAAACCCCACCGACGTTGTCTAAACTCAGAGCAAGACTGTCTACAGGAGCTGCCTGCAGAAATTGGGTTTAGCTTAGAAAAAACAGCATTGGAAGCAGCTACTCACCGAAGGACAAGACACTCCCTCCCTCTCCTTCACCCACCACTTTTCCCGCAATTCTGCTAACTTTCCTGTCTCACTGAGATTCAAGAGGGCTCCGTTAATTGAATTGCGATAGGCAGCATCTTAAATAAGAATAAATTTGTCAAAAAACTCCAACACTTTCTCGTGGGTGGTACTTAAAGGCATTCCAATGGCATATGTCTTGGAGTCCAACAAGTCCCCGATCCTCCTCAAGTTGCACCTTCTACTCAGCTCGTAATCGATGCTAGTAGACTCCATAAAAAACGCATAAAAGCCATTTTTGGTAGAGTTGACCCTTTCTACGCCGTCTGCGTTACTTTCTTCGAAAACCGAGGGCTTTTCGTTTGTCATGGTGTTCCACATTCTTTGGTAGAGTGTGTTGTTGGAGTGCTCGAAGAAGCTGGCTGTAGCACCATTTCTATAACATCCTGGTACAATAAAATTTTTGAAACTTTGTGGAACTGGCTCCAGGTCTAAAGCTAGCTCTAGAGCTATCCTAGCTAGCTAGCCAACTTAGAACTGGCTGCGAGCCAATTCTAGTTCTAGCTTCAGCACCAGCTTTAGTAGTTTTGGCACGAAATAAAAGCTTTTTTTAACTTTCGGTTCTTCAGCGGGGTTGGTACCGGCGGGCTGCGGTTCTGCTGCAGCTTTGTTCTACAGGAAAAATGCAGGCTGCGGCAGAGCCGCAGCCCGCTCTTGCACAACAAAAATGAAACTGCGGCAGCGCCGCAGCTCGGCCCTGCAAAATAAAGCGGTTTGCGGCGCTGCCGCAGCCGTGTTTTATGAGAAAAATGCGGATTGCGGTAGAGCCGCAGCCTGCTTTTGCAGAAGAAAAAGGGAGCTGCGGCAGCACCGCAGCTTGGCTTCGCAAAATAAAGCGCGGTCTGCATGTGAAATAACAATTTCAGTACATTCCAAAATATTTATTTTTGTATTTATGTCGCTTTGAACTGAATCAAACAATATAATAATGTGTTACTTTTGATTTGGTGTGTGTTTTTGGTTATGCTACTTAGGGAGTTGTTGGAGTGCTCGAAGAAGCTAGCTATAGCACTACTTCTCAAACATCCTGGTACAATAATAAGTTTTTGGAAGTGTGTGAAACTGGCTCCAGATCTAAAGCTAGCTCTAGCGCTAGCCTAGCTAGCTAGTCAATTTAGAACTAGCTTCGGCCCGAAATAAAAAATTTTTTTTAAGTTTTGGTCCTTCAGCGGGGATTGGTACCGGCGGGCTGCGGTTCTGCTGCAGCTTTGTGTTACAGAAAAAATGGGCTCTTGCAGAAGAAAAAGGAAAAGGCCCCGCAAAATAAAGCGGTTTTTCGGCGCTGACGCAGCCGTGTTTTATGAGAAAAATGCGGGCTGCGCACCGCAGCTTGGCCTCGCAAAATAAAGCGGACTGCATGTGAAATAACAATTTTAGTACATTCCAAAATACATATTTTTGTATTTATGTCGCTTTGAACTGAAACAAACAATATTAATAATGTATTAACTTTAAGAAAACAACTCGTCACAAAATTTCCCCAAGGCACGGGGTAAAATTCTGCCAATGCGTAAGAAGGAAAAACAAAGCATTTTAAATCCTTTTTGCAATAATTTTATACTCAACCTGTAGCTGAAGGATGGTTCTCCAACATACATTTTCTCTTAAAAATATATATTTTTTGCAGAATATTTTTTATACCAAAGCGACAAAAAAAGTGAAAAAAACTTCAAAAACTTGAACCACATACTACATACCATATTTCACCTTGGATTGTTTGGATAGCTCTTCGACATCATCAATGGTTTTAACATTTTGGCTTGATGTTAAGAAGGCTGCCAAATTGGCAATATAAGAGTTGGGTATGATGAGAGAGAACAACCACCAACCGCCTGTAGCAATTCTGGTATATTTTCCTCTAAAAAGGGACAGAGCTTTAGTTTTTTTTTTTACGTGATACCCACGTTATACTTAGGAAGAATGTCGCAGCCTTGAGTGGTAATCGAGCCCAATGTCAACCAACAGCAATTTTTAAAAGTCCATATATTCTCCAGCTCAGTGGGATTCTGGTCACATGGGTGAGGGTTTTCCCAGTCCTCTTTAGACAACCTTAGGCACGACACACATATCATAACATCAATGGCGGTGACATAAGACACAAATACCTGGCAATCACTACTAGACTTAAGGATATGAACAGATAGAGGGCCCCAATATAGAACCACACAACTTTTGAAAATGGATCCATAAAAGCGTACAAATGGCTTTCATCCGCAACTTGTTCCTTTTTGTGCAAGATCCCAATACCTTTCCCAAAAATCGTAAAATAAGATAACTGAAAGCAACCCACAATTGATCTACTTGCCTAGAGTCATAAATGGTAAACTAAAGTCTATGACCTCCTGTCTTTGTGGTGTTACTGTGAAGTCACATATTGCTAGATCAGCTCTCTATACAAAATAGCAGTTAGTAAATTTCTTGTATAAACGTATCTCCTACCCGCTCTATTAGGTCCTTCTGCAGGTCTGCATAAGAACTGCCCTGAGTTATATTGAAATGGAAGGAAATGTTAAGCTGCTTAGCAATTTCTCCCATAAGATCCATGGAATATCCGTAATACCTGTTATTCCCCACTAACTGTTTTTCCCGATCATCATACTCATAAAGATATGGAGGTCCAATTCTGAAAGCAAACATTTTCGTAGACATATGCATTTCAAATCATGGTGTAAGTAACTTCGATGTAACAATAAAATTGTGCCTGCTCAGCCTTTCTAGTAGTTCAGCCTCTCTTTCTGTGGCATTCCTGGTTCGCACTACTTTTTCAGGCTCGTTTGAGTTCCATAAACCTATTGGCTTATCAGGTTTTTCTATCTCAATGACACTAAGATCAAACACTTCACGTTTTCCATTAACATCTACATTTACTTCTCCTGTAATTCCTGTTACTGTAGCCTAGAAAGAATCATCAGTTACTGGAAACCACAAATTTTGATTTTTTTATGCCTCTTGAAGGGCTGCTTCAAGATCATTTATGTTTTCTTCAGGTCTTCGTGACGAATTACAAGATTTAGTGCTGCTGATGATAGCACCTCCGTCTGCTTTAATGCTGTTAAGTGATTCTGCTACTAGCAGCAAGGCATCATGCTGCAGAGCCATTTTAATCTTGAACATGCCTTAGTCAGTGTTGATATGTATGATAAGCTCGATACACTCACAGTAATCTTCTGTGGTTGAACACCTGGAAAATACTTATTGGCCTGCTCAATTACCAAGCTGGACCGAGGGTCAAACATACGAAGGGTGGTTATGTTTGAGCGAGCCTCAAGGGTGCTGTAGTTAATTGTGTGGGCGTCCTAAATCAAAATATTAAGCACAATTCTTACTAAAACCTACTGAGCTGGCCTAACCAAAGAAGTGATAAAAATGTGAAAATTAACGTCCTCTAACAGTTTAATTTCTTTAGCCTGCCTCATGATATCTAGAATTTTAGCAGCACTGCAATCGAGAACTACATGGTTCATTCCCATGCTTCTGATTCCTTTGAGGATATGCCTAAAATGTGAGTAAAGTAGGTGAAATTTTTAAAGTGCGTATATCATTAACCTGCAGTCACCATTTGTACCAATTTTCTTCAATATAACTGTGTTTTTGGTAATCTCAGCACTATGTTGCTGCAGCTTTAACACTTCCTGCATTTTTATTATGGAATCTTTATTTTCATATAAGAGAGCAAAAGAGTCCCAATCCAGACTTTCAACTATCGCTCCGTAGGCCTGCAAGTTCCAATATTAACATCAAATGTCTTTCAAACAGTCATCTCAAACAGTACCTGTGATAACAAAAAAGCTTCTGGATAAACACTAATAACTCCTGGAAAGTATTTGCTTTCTTTACTAGTCCAATCCGCATCGATAAAGGGAATTCCTATGTGAGAAGAAAGGGACATGATGGTACTAGTGAATTGGTTTTGTTCAAGGTTTATTACTGCTGTCAAGGGTTTGTCTTGACTCACAAGGCTGCAAACTAACATGTTGTTAAGAATTATTTTAATATAAACTTGAATAATCCCTACAAGTATTAAGGGAGATCAATGTTTCCTTGTCACTCAACACTACTGGTTGAAGACTGGCATTGTAATAATAGCGGTCGAGATTCTCAGTTAGCACTTTAGGGTAGATACTTTCTCGGTCATTGGTAGTAATTATCCCTGAAAACTTCCACTTAAAATACAACAAAAAAAACATAAAAAATCCGCTCACCAATAGTGACTTGGGTACTTGGTGATTCAGCTCCATAGCAAGAAGAAACAAAGAGTAGGAAACACACAAGTTTAGCACCCATCCTCAGATTTAAATGTCACTGATTTCAGTTGGGTGTACTTAAATACATGTTAATTTTCTGGTCCTGGGCCAATAGTTGTTTTCGTGGGCTGTATATATTTAAATAACCCTGGTGCATCAACGCTGCAATGAGGAGTTTTGGTATTATTTATAACTAAATGCATTAGTTTTTAGATGTATTATATACTGTGGAGCTTCGATAAGTTTTGAGTAAATCGGGCGCTCTGTCCAGTTCATAGCTAAACTACAATCTCATGGGTGCTGCTTATTAGAACTAAAGAGAAGCACGTTGAATAAGTAATTTCTACAGTAAAATCGATATCTTCCTTTTTTTTGTTGAATGAAAACGTTTGTTGGAATTAGTTAGAACTGTAGATTTGGAGGTGTTCGACGTAATACGGGAAATACGTGTTAATGACCTCACTTTGCTTCTCATAAATAATTTCTTCCGACACATTATGTTGCTCTGTTGCTACTAAGAAATTTAAGCCATTCAGAGCGTTTTTGATTTGCATTTTAGTGTCTTTCGCCAATATCAAACAAATCGTTGCTGCAGACTCGAATATACTACTTTTCTAAGGACTCATGTATTGGTATGGTCATACTGGCTACTTCCAGAAGTTTTACTACTACTCAGGAAATGATCTAAAAAATATGGTCTAAAAGGTAGTTTCAACAAACAAAAAAGTTTTGACCCTAAAATCATAGGCGATCACTACAATTTCCTTAAAAAGCTTTCTACCCAACGAAGAGGGTGAAACCAAATTTAGAATATTTTAGAACAAAATATAGAATTGTTAAGTTCTAAATAATGCAAAACATTGAATTTTAAAAACTATTTTGTCTACCACAACATTTCAAGTTTGCCATCTCCTTTCAATTATCGCTCAGTACTCGGTACTTCTCAATTACCCCTTGTAATTTGTTTTCTGATTTTATTGAATGGTGTTGTGTCTATATATACCTCACGTGACATAGGGGGGGGGGGGGTACGGTACATCAACTTCCTCCTACTATGAGTCTAAATATAATCTGTCTCTGTTATTATAGATCGAGTTGATAGTTTACTTAATGACAATTATGCATTAATTTATTAGAGACTTATTTGTTACTAATGAAATGTTGTTTATTTTAAGATGCTTGGTGCCATGAACACTGTGCCAAAAGCTATACAAGAAATAAAACGGGTATAGTTCATGCATAAATTGTACAAATACTTTAAATCTACTAAATGTTAAGAAGTTAAAGTTTAAGTTAAAATATTTTTGTTATAGTTTTACACTTTTTTCAAGTTTTAAACTGAAAAACACTGAATTTGGAACACAAAAATAATTTATCCTTCAAGATGTGATAATAAAAACATTAATGGTTAGAAGGAGAAAGTGGATGAAGGATTTAGTGCCATACAAATTAGATTGGAGCCTGTGGAGAGTGGCATCCAATCGATTTAGTGTTCAAATGAACTGACAAAACTGGAACGCAAAAATAATTTGACCATGAAAAGCTGAAACTGAAGAAAATAATGGTTGGAAGGAGATAGAAGGAAAAGGAGGAAGAATTTAGTGACTTAGAAACTAGTTTGGGGCCTGTAGAGAGTGGCATCCAATCGATTTAGTGTTCAAATGAACTGACAAAAATGAAACTGGAACACAAAAATATATTGACCTTGAAAAACTGAAACTGAAGAAAATAATGGTTGGAAGGAGATGGAAGGAGAAGGAGAAATAATTTAGCAGCATAGAAGCTAATCTGAGGCCTGTCGAGAGTGACATCCAATCTTTTGGTACTCAAGTTTTTGAAACTCTGCTGCTTTTCTTCACTGGGCGTGTGCTAAGCACTCAAAGTATCGCCTCTAAGGGCAGTTATTCTTAAACTCCATACAGTTATGTCAGGCTACAGCAGACTTGTCAATAACATCAGTTTTTGATAGGAAGTGAAGATGTTGCCAATATTTTTATCCGTTTCTTGGTAATTGGCAACACTTTATTTTCCAGATTCTCTTCAACATTAATAAGTCCAAGCTCCATAACCTTTTCAACTTTTTTGCTGATCTTATTGGCTGTTTCTTCACCTCTTGACTTATTTTCTCCACTGTTTCGCTATAGTTTCTACTCGCTTTGTTCAATTTACGAAATTGGAGTTTCGTTTAAGTTCAAAGTACAGCTCTCTCTCGTAGAAAATCGTGAACAAAAATGTTCAAGATTCTCCGTTTTCAAACAAGAGCAGTGCATAATATATAAGATTAAGTTTAGCTTATACCCTTAGATGGACTTTCTGAAGAAATCCAAAAGAATTAGTTGAGGAATTATTACTTACGGGACATATTTTTGAGAAGCAGCTTTTCTTCAAATTTTTATTTCAAAAATTAAACAACTAAACTTACCAAAAGTCGTTTTAATCAATCGAAAATTCATGCTTTAAAGAGGCCACCATATACAGCAGAAATAATCCTACAAAGTTATGACTTAGACCACGGACTGAAGGATAAACCTATTGAACTGAATTTGGGAATTGATGATTGACCTGATCTAACCTGGTGTTACGTTGGTGGACTGTATTTGTCTTGGTTCGCACATCTAACGCTGAATTTAGATGCCTTTTTGTTCACATTCATTTATTTATCATCGGTTTACAAAAAAAACGTGTTTTTAGCTACATGAACGACATCTTCCTTGACAAAGTCTGTCTCGTACTAATTTTCTCTCTCTGCTGCTCGCTCGCCGCCGTCTCTCCGCCGATGGTAGTTCTGGACGTCCGTCTTATGGTTTAATAGCGCTGTTGTCAGATTGGCGCGAACACCTGGATAAGCCTTAAATCCTAGTAGTAGTAGTAAACATTGGGGCGGCCGAGACTTTGCGAAAGGCCCTTTTTACAGTCCCCCGTTCCACCCATCCCTACTCCGCCTAGGCCTTCATTCCCTCCACCTAATGACCGTCCTTCTAATGAAGGACCTGCTCCCGTGCCATTTCAGAGTCGCAATTTCTTCACGATGGGGGAAGGTTGCTGCCAGTGTTCTGTGGCGCAATCGCGCCCACCTATAATATATTCCCAGAAAGTGGTATGACGACTCTTTCCCCCTGCTCCACAGTGGCTGCAGAGTGGACTGTCCACTATTCCTAGAATTCCTGGAAGGACTATAAAGGCAATGGCTACGAAGCTGCGTGAGCAGTACCCAGATGTTAATTATATGCGTCGGAAGTAATCTGAGAGCGACTCAGAGGACAGCTCCGACTCTGAACCCGATACAACTGGGTCGGAAAACGAAGAGCAACACCAAAACCAACAACAGCAACAGAATACCCAAGCAGCGGGAAATACCGCCGACAGCGAGGAGGAAGAATCAGTAGAAGCCGGCCCTGCCCCGAACATCAGTGGCTTGATGAAGGCGGATCTTAGGGTTGAGGATGGACAAATTAATCCCCCTATACACCCGGAGAATAGCAACGTCGAGCAGGACGAATAATTCAAAAAAATACAAACAATCTTTCTCAAGATGTTCAGAAATATTGGGGGCAGAAAGGCCAAACTGAAGAAGCTCTTCGTCAGGGCGGCAAATAAGTCCAAAGTGGAATTAGTAAATCGGATATTGCATAACACAAGTGCAAAAATCGACCAGGACCACAAACAAACCGCCGCGCAGTGTTTCTTGGAAACCACAGAGCGAAACCTGGAATTCGCGTTCACGGAAGCAAAAATTGCAAAGCTGGACTAGCATCTCGCGAGCGCCCACGAAATATGGCAAATAAAAGGCGGAAAGGTCTCCAAAAAACTAACCAACAAAGTGCAAACCATGAAAAAGCTGGGAATGAGTATATAACAATACATTGACTCTACCGCCGAGAGGAAACGAATCTTAGAAAAACGCCTTACAGTACAGAAAAACAGTACGACGCACAGCACCTTAGACGAAAATTCCACGATAGGCCGTCGATTCAGATCCTGGAGGAGCACCAGGCCGAGGCTAACAACCTCTCGATCGAGGCTACAAACACATTTTATACAGACCTTTTCAGCAAAGAAACGGATAACGCACCCACTCCGGTCCTGACGGGGTGGCTAAAAAAGCTGAGACGATACTCCAACCAACAAGAGTACCACCACCAGCAAAGCGAAGCCGACATTACTGGGAAACTAGGCAAGGCCCTCAGCAATACAGCGCCGTGGAAGGCCCCTGGAGAGGATGGTATTCCTGCTTATCTCTATAAAATATTCCCAGCCGCACGATCGTACTTAGACAGGTATATAATCCAAATAATAACTGGAAAAGTGAAATTTTTAGAGTCCGGTGTGAGAGCCAAAGTGGTCTTGTTGCACAAAAAAGGCAATACAGAAGATCCAGCTAATCTCACTACTAAATACGGACTACAAGATTACTACGTCTATCGTAGCAGACATCATACGTGAGGATATACCACAATGGGCCCTCCCACCTGAGCAACTTGCCCAACAACTATTCCTCCTGGTTTGACTTTAAGAAGGCTTATGACAGTGTGCACCATAAGTGCCTAAAGCACCTCATAGATGCTCTACCCCTGCACCAGAACATCACAGCAGCCGTCAAGGCAGCCATCAAACTGTGGCCTATACGCATACAGCACCAATTCCTGTTCGACGGGGCATACTACAGGGCGACTCAGTTAGCCCACTTTTATTTCAGCTGCCTTACTTCAACATATTAAGACAGACCCGCAGATTACCAGGAAAACCAGGGGCAAACATCACATTCTCGCCTACATGGATGACGTAAAATGCCACGCCCCAACACCAGAGAGCGCCGATCTAATAGCCAGAAAACTGTCAGCAGCGGCGGAAGAGGTGGGCCTCCACCTTAATGTCACGAAATGCGGCCAATACTCCAGGGACAACCGAGAAATGGACGAGGAAGACCACGCCCCTTTCTTACCTCAGGTGAGAACCAGCTACAGGTACCTAGGACTTGACCAACTGGAGAGGGACACGAACGAGAACTTTACGAAGATGGAGGAAAAAATTGAGCAGAATCTTAACAAGATACTCAGCTCCGAACTAACTACTCACCAAAAAAATTACTTTGGTAAATTCCACAGTAGTCCCTGCGGTGATATACATCACTGCCAACATAGCCCCAGAGGAAAAACGCAGCACAACCTTCAAGCGGTGCAGGGATCTAGACACCAAGATCCGCAAGGTCCTGGTAGAACACAAGGTGAAGGGCGAAACTTCGTCGAACGCAGCCGTCTATTTACCGACAAAAAGAGGAGGACTGGGGCTGAGGTCGCTGGAGCTACAGACTGAGGTCCACTTGGTCAAAAGAGGTATTTACATAAACAAAAACCCACATATGTTACAGACTAGGGAAAGGTACCTAAGCCTCCAAAAGGCGGGGTGGAGAAACCCACTTTCCCATATGGACTTTGTGTTGGAGAAATTCGAAGTGCAAGTCCAGGCCGGCGAAACCATCAAACAGCCTTGACAGGAACCAGCCAAGTGCATATATAAACGCAACATCGAACAATTGGAAAAGGCATATGGCAAGCTGGTCCTGAAGGAGGGAGGTAAAGTGTCGTTCCCCGCATTTACGTCTCCAAGCCTGGATACATGGAGAAGAGGAATGCTTAACACCGCAGCTGAGGAGCAACTCCACGGACTTGGAGCTGCGCCTGCCCGAAGACGCTGCAGAAGAGGATGCGACGCAGACGAAACGGCCTACCATGTGACCAGTGCTTGTATCGACTCGTCATACACAACCAGACATGACTATGTTGTGCACTGGATTCTCAAAGCTCTTATGAGGTCCATGAGAGCACCGCGGCGCACTCTTCAGGTCGAGCCACATGCCTGGGACGCCGCTCTACCATAATAAGCCCGATATTGTGGTGCACCTCACCAACCCAGACGAGGTGTATGTGCTCGAAGTGGCAGTATCACACCTGCAGAACATTCGTGGCCGGGAGAAATTGAAGAAGACCAGGTACACCGTCAACTCTATGCAGCCTCTGAGGAACGTCGGAGAACTTGACGGGGTTGAGCGGGATCAGAAATTGGTGGCTGAGCTGAGCCATCAGTACCAGTGCCGCACTCAGTTTGCAACTTGCGTGGTGGGAACCTTCGGGGAGATCCTAGCAACGGAGGAATTTGCCATCTATCCGGCTTAGGGTAGATTTCCTTAGACTGTCCTGACTGTGTCATGTTTTTCCTTGTACTCTCCCATGCCCACTCATTTAGAGTGTGAGAGACGTACCTATTGCTTACTCCTAGACATGGCTCCGGTCCAGTAAAGCACGTCTGGGAATCACGCTTGGCCGATTCATCGGCGCCCTGACTGTCGCAGAAGATGAAGATGTTCTCTTCTGCTCTTTGTTTGGCTCCTGGTCGTGTAGCCACTTCAAGTATCGCAAACACCTCCACCTGGAAAACCGTCGTGTGGCTTCCCAAGGGAAAGCTCTCGCGCTCTTCATGGCCTGCATTGTATATTCCGGCTCCTGACGGCTGTGAATCAGCCATTCTTGATCGGTTTGTATACCATACCTGATTATTCTCAGAAGGTTGCTGAAGCAGCTCTTCTTCGAATTCTTCTCTTGTTGGGATGTTTACCCCAAATGGCTGGTTTGTACTCAGCCGATCGCAAGGGCGCCCCTCCTGCGACAGGACAATTAGGATGTCCCGCTGAATAAGGCTGATAATCTGCGTGTGACCGCTTCCCATGACTCCTGCCACTGGTCGCAGCAATCCATCCTCCTGCAAGAAGCCATCACCTCCATCTTCATCCAGATTGGAAGCTCCGGCATACCCAGTAAGGCATTGAGAGCTGCTCCCGGTTTTGTTCTAAACGCACTCCTTATGGCTATGCAGACTGTTCTCTGCAGTCTGGCCAACCTCAACGCATAGCACCACCGCTGACCACCACACCACAGACGCATAGAATATCCTCGATTTTATTACTGAAAGACGTGTGGCTTTAGACCTTATCTCCTGCCCACTGCCATACCAGTGTTGTTGCTTTATTGCATGCCTTTTCTACGTAACATTTCCAGGTCAGCCGGCTGTCGATGATCACCCCCATGTACTTTTTTCAGTCTTTCCTCAAAAACAAGCTTCAAGAAAATGAGCAAAATAATCCAGAAGGGTATTCTAGCATTTCACAAATTTCAGGCAGAACACTGTACAAATCCGAGTTTTCAGAAATCTATAAATATTCTTTCTAAAGTTTTAGAAAACTCTCCGAGAAGCAAACTAGAGTTCATTAAAAAGTAGTCATGAGGTTTATCATCCTAGAAATAGAAAAACTACGAGAAAATGAGGAAAATAATCCAGGAGGGTATTAGATTATTTCAAAAAATTCAGAGAAGGCACTGTACCAATGTGCAAAACGATCTAACAGGGTATTCTATCAATTAAAACAAAAACTTTAGAGAGGACACTGTACCAATCTGGGTTTTGCAGAAATCCATAAACATTGTTTCTAAAGTATTAAAAGGGTCTCAGAAAGGTGAACCAGAGCCCACTAAAAACTAATAATCAGTTGAAAATCTTAAAAACAGAAAAACTATAAACATTTGGTTTTTCATTGGGTTAATCCTAAGGCAGTTGGTCTTGGAAACAAATAATAACAAAAATGATCCAGGCTGCATTGACTAAAAACACCAATGAAAAAATATCGACAAACTATCGTTAACATACGTGGTTGGTAAGAGGTGTTTATGAGGTCAGCCTAACTTAATTTAACTCAAGTTCAAACTAATTAATTAGATTGAACAGTAACTAATTAGTAATTATTGCAAACTGGATGAATCATTAACTTTTTTAGAAAAAGGCCAGCGAAATTGTATAATAAAACACTAGGGTTTTTTTTAGCAGGGAGAGCTTTATTCACAAAACATCATTAAAATTCCTTTTTTATCATCTGTTAAATGCTATTACTTTTACACACAAACTTATAACTTATAGCACAACCATGGTGTGTATAAAAATATAACCCTCTATACCTAAACCAAAACTTTATATTTCCTCACATCAAAAACATATACACTACAATAGAAAATTATTCCTCTAGTCCTAAGAAGAGCGAAACCGAACTGCTAATCGCTACTGCGAATTCTGAATCTTGTGCCGTTGGAGCTGACGGTCCTCGAAGGGCTCTTATGGCTTTCCTGCCCGCTACTGCCCACCTCCTTGTTATAATTTAGAAGCACTGCAGATTTGGTAAACAGTTCTTTGGCCATGCTCAACTGATCAGCATTTTTCGAATCCGATCTTTTGGACGAGCTAGATTCTGAAGCCACCGGTTTGGCCCTTTTCTTTCTGGTGTATATTTTGCAGGCGAATTTCAGTTCGCATTTTAAAGTTTCCATGAACGACATCTAAAAGTTGCATTTTTTTTTTTTTGGTTTTGTTTGCATGATTACGGTAGGCTACTCACGTGTTCTTCAACGGACAGCTGTCGGACGTTCCAGAGGAACTCGAAAATGGCAATAGCATAAGCCAGTGCTATCCCTACAAGTAGGACTATAAAAATACCTCCAACGTTTGATAGGGCCAAAGCATCCGACTGCTCTTCTTGGCTCTTTAAAATCATCAAATCATTCAGCAAATTTTTTACCGAATTATATCGTACTCACTCTGTTACAAGGAGGTCCAACTCGTTCCTTTTTCCACCACTTCTCCTTTAAGTCCATCAGCTTTCCACTTTCCTGCAGCTTTAAAATGGCGTTATTGATCGATAGGCGGTATTCTGCATCTACAAAGGAGTTACTAAAACAACTTGCTCTAGCATCAATAAATTCTTACTGAGTGGCATTCCAATGCCATACGACTTGGAATCAAGCTGCCCTCCAATCTTCCTCAAGTTACACTTTCTTTCCAGTTCAAACTCGATCCCCGTAGACTCCATAAAATATGCGTAGAGACCGTTTTTTGTACTCAACACCCTGTCTACCCCTGCAATGTTGTTTTTCTCAAACACTGAGGGCTTTTCGTTCACCATGGTGTTCCACATCTTTTGGTATAAAGAGTTGTTGGAACTAGAGAAGAATAACTCAGTTGATCCTTTTGACATGAGGCCTATGAAGGAAAATTAATTATAATTTTGCTATAATTATTGAAATGCTTAGTGTTACCATATTTGACCTTAGATTGAGCGGCCAATTCTTCAACAGTGTCTATAGTGACGTCTCTTTTTTGCATAGTTAAAAAAGCAGCTAAGTTGGCAGTGTAGGAGCTCATAATAATCAGCGAAAAGAACCACCATGAAGCTGAAATTATTCTAGTTGGTACTCCCCTTAAATAAAATTTTATTATCTTTTATATGTATAGTGATTTCAAGGTCCTTACTTGGGCAAAATATCACAACCTTGGGCAGTAATGGAACCCAAGCTAAGCCAAAGAAAATTCTTAACGTTCCAAATATTTTCCCTTTCTGAAGACTCTGGATCCCAAGGCTTAGGATCTTCCCATTCCCTTGGCGACAATCTAAATAACGATTCAATAAGTATGTTGGAAAAAAAATTAATAAATTTTACCTAGCCACAAAAAACATTATCACTGAACTGACTAAACTCAGGGTCCACATGTAGATCCACACTCTCCAAGATATGGGCCTCATGAAAGCGTACATGTTATCAGCTTGTTCTTGACTGGCTTCCTGGTGCAATATGCCGATCCCTACCCATTTCATGTCACAAAAATAACTATACTTTAAAATTAACTTTTTTACTCACCCAAATTCATAAAAGGCATGCTAAAGTCAATTAACTCCTGCCTCTGTGGCGTTATTGTAAAGTCGCAAATTCCCAAATCGGCCCTCTGAAGGAATTTTTACTATTACACATGTCCTCTCTTAGCCTACCAATAACTTACTCTTTCTTGCAAATCCGTTACCAAGTTTGCGTAAGAGTTTCCTTCGGTAATACTGAACGTGAACGTTATTTTAGCTTCTTTGGCTACTTCCGTCATCAAATCCATAGAGTATCCAAAATACCTGCCCGGATTATGTTCGTCTTCGTAGAGATATGGTGGATTAATGCTAATAGGAATTGTTGCTAACATCTAATTGGCCAGTTCTTTCGATGCTTACAGAGATGTTACTATGAAATTGCGACTGGTCATCCTACGTTGCAGCTCGGCCTCTCTTTCAGTGGTACCCCTGGTGAGTTGAATTTTTTCAGGATTGTCAGAGTTCCAGTTGGCTATAGACTTCTCTGGACTGTCAATGCCTATCACTTGCAGAGTGAACCTATTTCTTTTGCCATCCTGGAAGGAGATAGGTCCTGTTAAAGACTCAGTGAGCTGAAGCTAAAATGTATCAAATACTCAGCAAAGCTTACGAAAGAATATACAATTTAGATTACTTCTTGTATTGCCGCAATTATTCCTATATCGTCCTCATACTTGTCATGAGAATCACAGCTTATCTCTCTAGCCACTATTTCCACCTTTTTGGTTTTTAATGCATTCACAGCCTCGACAATCATATTCAACGCGTCTATCATAAGTGCAGCTTCAACCTGAATGCTACTGAATGTGTCTTTTGCTTCAAAAATACGTATGTCTTACTTTAATTTGTCTTGGAGGAACATTGGGTAAGAACTCGGAAGTCAACTTTAGAAAGCTTTCAGAAAATGGATCCAAAAGCCTCACGGTGGTTATGTTGGCCTGAGACTTGAGATTGTGGAAGTCCAACATGTGAGCGTCCTGAAACAGTCCAAATGAGAAGCAAAGAGTGTTTTGTCAATATGGTAACTTACAAAAGAAGTAAGCAGAATACTAGTGGAAAAATCTGAAAGCAGGCCAACGTTCTCTGCTTGGCTGAGGATATCCATAATGTGGTCCACGTGACAATCTAAGACTATTTTGTCGGTATTGGACAAGCGGATTGCCTTTAGAATATGCCTGAATAAGAAAAGCATTTTTTGGAAGGCATCCAGATTTTTAAATAATTTACTGCTACGATTTATCAAAATGTTGTTGATGCATTTTCTGGTGGGTATTTCTGTTTCCAAGGTTAACACAATTATTTAACACATCTATCTACCTGTTGTCTCCGCCGACCTCCAACCTGCGAATGGTAACCTGGTTTTTGGTTCTACCCTCCTGGTGCTGCTGCAGTTTTAGAGCCTCCTGCAGACGCAACAGTCCACCTTCCTCTTCGTATAGGATTATGAATCCCGTTGACCAGTCGAAGGACTCTATTATCTTGGCATAGCCCTGCAGAAATATAATCTATACAAACTAACTCATGTATAAAACCAGCTTCAATACCCTAGAAAGGAGTTCTGCGTCTGGATACAGGTTGAAAACATTTGGGCTGTAATTGGTTTTTGGTCTCCACGACGTTATAATGTATGGTATGGATAAGAAGGAGCTGATAGACTCGAGTATAGGGGAGACAAGCTGTGAGGTCGGTGCTAAGGCGGCCACGATTCTTTCGTCTTTTACTGAACCAACGTAATTGCAAACTGGAACAAAAAGCAGTTTCTACGAAGTTGAGGACTATTTGCTGTAAACTACATACTTTGGTCTCTTGCTTCAATTATGTCTGTTGCAGCAACGTCCTGAATTGCCGGTATGTCATCGCTTTCAAAAACCAATTCCACGTCTTCGTGAATAATTTCCTGGAGTAGCCCCCAGGGAACGGTCTTCTCCTGGTCTTCACTGAAAAAGACTCCTGCGCCTCGAAATAAAACATGTAGTTTTAAGTTTCTGGTTGATACTTGCCAATTCGGATGTGCTCCTTAGCGACGCTCAACCGCCAATAAAATAGCCAAATGACCAACGTCGAAACGTACCGGAAAGCCATCTTTTCCTTTCACGACATGCACCGTAATTTTATAGACTTCCGAAGTAATAAAAGCGACACTAAACCTACGACATAGACGTAGACCCAATAAACTGATCTAGTTATATCTTCATCGTTCTCTTTCCGCTTTACGAAGTGTTGGTAGAGAGCCAAACTAAATGTTTGGCCGCCTGTTTAAAAATAAACGTGTAGGCTAACGCGTTGCTGATTAGGATGTAGATTAGGAAATTTTAGGTATTTCTTTGATATTTATACCTCATTCACTTATTTTTGGCACCTCGCTAAATTTGAAATCTTCAATTATTTTATACCTATCTCTATTCGGCACACGTTGAGAAGATAAAATAAAAATGCCAAAGTCAGAGTTCCAACGCCTACTTGACGGCAATAATAAGTGAATAGTTTATACGTGTGTTAGTGTGGAAATTATTAGGTCACCCCAAGTATTTTTTTGTATGTTTTAAAAAAAGCTATCGAAGATTGATTTCTTTCTTTGGTGTTCCAAGGTATCGATCGGTCCTGAAAATTATGCATAAACTTTAATTAAACATTATACATTAAACATAACATACAAATTGACCTCAACCACAACCTCGACGAAACAAAAACCACCCTTCAACTCCAGTTTAATGATTTGAGAGCCTCACTAAATGAAATAGAGCGAGTGAAACATTAGGGGCAAACTGGAAAATTTGAAGTTGAAGAAACAGACAATTAGGTCAGCGAAAAAATAAAAATGAATGTTGAAGAAAAAGTAGAAAAGAAAGTGTTACCAGCTAGCAAAAGTATGCACAACATGTTCACTTCCTATCAAAAAGTGATGTTATTAACGTCCAGTTTAGCTTCAAATAACTATACGAATACTATTGTGGCCTTGGCTGACGCCCACTGAAGAAAAGCCGCAGAGCTTCGAAGACCTGGGCTTCATTTGAACATCCAAAGATTGGATTACCCTCTCCACAGGCCTCACACTAGCTTCTATGTCATTAAATTCTTCCTCCACTTTCTCCTTCGAAGTTACTCTTCCCAGTATCAGCTTTACAAGGTTAAAATATTTTTGTGTTCCAGTTTCAGTTTGATACCATAACAGATCCATAACAAAAGTGTAAAACCATAACAAAAATATACTTCATAGAACTTTAACTTCTTAACATTAAATTCTGAGTTCAAAATTTAGAAAAATTCCAAGATTCTGAAAATTTTCCAAATTTTCCAGTTTATGTCAGAAATTAATTTGTTATTTAATATAATTAAAGTCGGATTTTAATTAAATTCAAAGTTTAATATCGGATTTTAGGCAAAATAGAATTTTGTTAACCTCTTAGTTTTAGGTCGAAGTATAGTTGAATTCTTTATTTAAAGTCCGAGTTTAGATTAAGATGTGCTAAGTTTAGGGTATAAATTTTGTTAAAATTTAAGTTTACAATCAGAGCTTTTTTAAATTCTGAGTTTAAAATCGGAATTTTCTTACATTCCGAGTTTAAAGTCGAAACTTGGAAAAATTCTAAGTTATAGGACAGAATCTAATTAAATTACAGGTTTAAAGTAGTAATGTTATTAAATTTCGAATTTAAGGTAAAAAAATTTAGTAGAATTCCAAGAATAAATTCGAAATTCAAATTTGGAATTATATGCGGAGCTGAATTTATTTAAATTTCGGGTTCAAAGTTAGAATTGGAACTTCTCTCAATCTAAATCAGACATTACTTAAAATCTACGTTCAAAGTCAATATTTAGTAAAACTCCGTTCTGAGGTAGACATTTATTTTTTAGTTCCGTATTTAAAGTCAGAAATAATTATAATTACAAGTTTGAAGTAAAATTTACTTAAATTCCAAATTTAAAGTCAGACGTGACTTAAAATCTACGTTCAAAGTAAAAAATTTGGTAACATTCCGTTTTTGAGGTAGAAATTTTGTTTAGTTCCGTGTTTAAATTCAGGAATAAGTGTGATTTCAAGTTTAAAGTAAAAATTTGGTTAAGTTACGAGTTTAAAGTATAAAATTTATTAAATTGTATGTTTGAATTCAAAATTTTGTTACATTCCGAGTACAATGTCAGAATTTATTTAAATTTTAATTTTAAATTATCAATTTTGTTAAATTTAAACTTTAAAATCGAAATTTTGCTAAATTGCGAGTTCAAATGAGAATTTATTTAAAATTCAAGTTTAAACATAGAAATCTGTTGAATTCCTAAGTCAATGTCAGAATTTAAAATCGAAATTTAGTTATAGGCTGAGCTAAAAGTCTAAATTTATTTAAATTCGGTGTTTATGTCGGAATTTACGTAATTTATAAGTTTAATGTTAAATTTTTGTTAAAATTCGAGTATAAAGTCAAAATTTAGTTAAATTAAAAGTTGAAAGTAAAAATTTTCTTAAACTCCGAGTTTAAAGTCGAAAATAGGTTAAATTCTAAATTATAGTTAGTTAGAGTTTAAAGTGCAGCAAACTCGAAGCTTTTTTAAATTCCAAATTCAAATTGGAAATTATATGCGGAGCTGAACTTATTTAAATTCAAAACTTGAAATCAAAATTTCACTAAATTCTGACTTTAACGTCAGACATTTCTTAAAATCTAAGTTCAAAGCCAAAATTTAGTAAAATTTCGTTTTTGAGGTAGAAATTTTGTTTAGTTCCCTGTTTAAAGACAGGAATCAGTGTGATTTCAAGTTTAAAGTAAAAATTTTGTTAAGTTACAAGTTTAAAGTATAAAATTTGTTAAATTGTATGTTTAAATTCAAAATTTTGTTAAATTTGGAGTACAACGTCAGAATTCATTTAAATTTTAATTTTAAAGTATCAATGTTGTTAAATTTAAACTTTAATATCGAAATTTTGCTTAATAGCGAATTCAAATCAGAATTTATTTAAAATTCAAGTTTGAACATAGAATTTTGTTCAATTCCTAAGTCAATGTCAGAATTTAAAATCGAAATTTAGTTATAGGCTGTGCTAAATGTCTGAATTTATTTAAATTCGGTATTTATGTCGGAATTTACTTAATTTTCAAGTTTAATAATTCCTTTTTTTTCAAATTTGAGTATAAAGTCAAAATTTAGTTAAATGTCAAATTCAACGTAAAAATTTCGTTAAATCCCAAGGTTAATGTCAAAATGTGGTTAAATACTAAATTAGAAGACATAATCTAATTAAATTACAAGTTTAAATTGAAAATATTGTTAAATTTCGGGTTTAAGGTTAAAATTTGATGGAATTCGAAGAACAAACTCTAAAGTTTATTAAATTGCAAACTGAAATTTGGAATTATACAATAGAATTTAGAATAGAAACTTCTCTCGGTTCAAATATGAACTTAGTTAAATTCCAAGCTTAAAATAAATTTTATTAAATTCTAAATTTAAAATCAGAAATTACTTAAAATCTAAGTTCAAAGTAAAAATTTGGTAAACGTCCGGTTTTGAGGTAGAAATTTTGTTTAGTTCAGTGTTTAAAGTCAGAAATCAGTGTGATTTCAAGTTTAAAGTAAAAATTTAGTTAAGTTACAAGTTTAAAGTATAAAATTTGTTAAATTTTATTTTTATATTCGAAATTTTGTTAAATTCCGAGTACAACGTCAGAATTTATTTAAATTTTAATTTTAAAGTATCAATTTTGTTAAATTTAAACTTTAAAATCGAAATTTTGCTAAATTGCGAGTTCAAATCAGAATGTATTTAAAATTCAAGTTTAAACATAGAATTTTGTTGAATTCCTAAGTCAATGTCAGAATTTAAAATCGAAATTTAGTTATAGGCTGGGCTAAATGTCTGAATTTATTTAAATTCGGTATTTATGTCGGAATTTACTTAATTTTCAAGTTTAATAATTCCTTTTTTTTTCAAATTTGAGTATAAAGTCAAAATTTAGTTAAATGTCAAATTCAACGTAAAAATTTCGTTAAATCCCAAGTTTAATGTCAAAATGTGGTTAAATACTAAATTAGAAGACATAATCTAATTAAATTACAAGTTTAAATTGAAAATATTGTTAAATTTCGGGTTTAAGGTTAAAATTTGATGGAATTCGAAGAACAAACTCTAAAGTTTATTAAATTGCAAACTGAAATTTGGAATTATACAATAGAATTTAGAATAGAAACTTCTCTCGGTTCAAATATGAACTTAGTTAAATTCCAAGCCTAAAATAAATTTTATTAAATTCTAAATTAAAAATCAGAAATTACTTAAAATCTAAGTTCAAAGTAAAAATTTGGTAAAAGTCCGGTTTTAAGGTAGAAATTTTGTTTAGTTCCGTGTTTAAAGTCAGAAATCAGTGTGATTTCAAGTTTAAAGTATAAAATTTTTTATATTCGAAATTTTGTTAAATTCCGAGTACAACGTCAGAATTTATTTAAATTTTAATTTTAAAGTATTAGTTTTGTTAAATTTAAACTTTAAAATCGAATTTTCGCTAAATTGCAACTTCAAATCAGAATTTATTTAAAATTCAAGTTTTAACATAGAATTTTGTTGAATTCCTAGATCAATGTCAGAATTTAAAATCGAAATTTAGTTATATGTTGAGCTAAAAGTCTGAATTTATTTAAATTAGGTATTTATGTGTAATAATTCCTTTTTTTTTCAAATTTGAGTATAAAGTCAAAATTTAGTTAAATGTCAAATTCAAAGTAAAAATTTCGTTAAATCCCAAGTTTAATGCCAAAATATGGTTAAATTCTAAATTAGAAGACAATCTAATTAAATTACAAGTTTAAATTGAAAATGTTGTTAAATTTCGGGTTTAAGGTAAAAATTTGATAGAATTCCAAGAAGAAACTCTAAAGTTTATTAAATTGCAAACTCAAATTTGGAATTATACGCGGAGCTGAATTCATTTAAGTTTTGGGATCAAAGTTAGAATTTAGAATAGAAACTTCTCTCGGTTAAAATATGAATTTAGTTAAATTCCAAGCTTAAAATAAATTTTATTACATTCTAAATTTAAAATCAGAAATTACTTAAAATCTAAGTTCAAAGTCAAAATTTGGTAAAAGTCCGTTTTTGAGGTAGAAATTTTGTTTAGTTCCGTGTTTAAAGTCAGAAATCAGTGTGATTTCAAGTTTAAAGTAAAAATTTAGTTAAGTTACAAATTTAAAGTATAAAAGTTTTTATATTCGAAATTTTGTTAAATTCCGAGTACAACGTCAGAATTTATTTAAATTTTAATTTTAAAGTATCAATTTTGTTAAATTTAAACTTTAAAATCGAATTTTCGCTAAATTGCGACTTCAAATCAGAATTTATTTAAAATTCAAGTTTAAACATAGAATTTTGTTGAATTCCTAGATCAATGTCAGAATTTAAAATCAAGATTTAGTTATATGCTGAGCTAAAATTCTGAATTTATTTAAATTCGGTGTTTATGTCGGAATTTACTTAATTTTCAAGTTTAGTAAGACATTTTGGATAAAATTCGAGTATGGAGAAGACGGAATCTAATTAAATCACAAGTTTAAATTGAGAATATTGTTAAATTTCGGGTTTAAGGTAAAAATTTAGTGGAATTCCAAGAACAAACTCTAAACTTTGTTAAATCCCAAATTCAAATTTGGAATTATATGCGGGGCTGAATTTACTTAAATTTCAAGTTCAAAGTTAAAATTTAGAATCGGAACTTCTCTCAGTTCAAATATGAATTTATTTAAGCTTATTCAAGCTTAAAATAAATTTTATTAAATTCCAAATTTAAAATCAGACGTTACTTAAAATCTAAGTTTAAAGTAAAAATTTGGTAAAATTCCGTTTTTGAGGTAGAACTTCTGTTTAGTTCTGTGTTTAAAATTAGGATTAAGTATAATTCCATGTTTAAAGTATTTTTTTTAAATTCCAAATTTAAAGTATAAAATGTGTCAAATTTTATGTTTAAAATGGAAATTTTGTTAAATTCCTCGTTCATTGTCAGAATTTATTTAAATTTTAATTTAAGGTAACAATTTTATTAAAGTTTAACTTTAAAATCGGAATTTTGTTAATTCCGAGTTTAAAGTCGGAATTTAAAATCGAAATTTGGTTACATGCCGAGCTAAAAGTCTGAATGTACTTAAATTCGGTGTTTATGTCGAAATTTAAGTAATGTATAAGTTTCAAGCTAAATTTTTGTTAAAATTCGAGTACAAAGTCAAAATTTAGTTAAATTAAAAGTTCAAAGTAAACATTTTATTAAATTCCGAGTATAAAGTCGAAAATTGGTTAAATTCTAAGTTAGAGTTAATTAGAGTTTAAAGTTAAAGTTCAACAAATTCGAAACTTTTTTAAATTCCAAATTCAAATTTGAAGTTATATGCGGAGCTAAAATTATTTAAATTCAAAACTTGATATCAAAATTTTAATTAATTCTAAATTTAAAGTCAGAAATTACTTAAAATCTAAACTCAAAGCCAAAATTTAGTAAAATTCCGTTTTTGAGGTAGAAATTTTGTTTAGTTTCGTGTTTAAAGTCAGGAATCAGTGTGATTTCAAGTTTAAAGTAAACATTTAGTTAAGTTACAAGTTTAAAGTATAAAATTTGTTAAATTGTATTTTTAAATTCAAAATTTTGTTAAATTTCGAGTACAACGTCAGAATTCATTTAAATTTTAATTTTTAAGTATCAATTTTGTTAAATTTAAACTTTAATATCGAAATTTTGCTAAATTGCGAGTTCAAATCAGAATTCACTTAAAATTCAAGTTTAAACATAGAATTTTGTTGAATTCCTAAGTCAATGTCAGAATTTAAAATCGAAATTTAGTTATAGGCTGGGCTAAAAGTCTGAATTTATTTAAATTCGGTATTTATGTCGGAATTTACTTAATTTTCAAGTTTAATAATTCCTTTTTTTTTCAAATTTGAGTATACAGTCAAAATTTAGTTAAATGTCAAATTCAAAGTAAAAATTTCGTTAAATCCCAAGTTTAATGTAAAAATGTGGTTAAATACTAAATTAGAAGACATAATCTAATTAAATTACAAGTTTGAATTGAAAATATTCTTAAATATCGGGTTTAAGGTAAAAATTTGATGGAATTCGAAGAACAAACTCTAAAGTTTATTAAATTGCAAACTGAAATTTGGAATTCTACAATAGAATTTAGAATAGAAACTTCCATCGGTTCAAATATGAACTTAGTTAAATTCCAAGCTTAAAATAAATTTTATTAAACACTAAATTTAAAATCAGAAATTAATTAAAATCTAAGTTCAAAGTAAAAATTTGGTAAAAGTCCGTTTTTGAGGTAGAAATTTTGTTTAGTTCTGTGCTAAAGTCAGAAATCAGTGTGATTTCAAGTTTAAAGTAAAAATTTAGTTAAGTTACAAGTATAAAGTATAAAATTTGTTAAATTTTATTTTTATATTCGAAATTTTGTTAAATTCCGAGTACAACGTCAGAATTTATTTAAATTTTAACTTTAAAGTATCAGTTTTGTTAAATTTAAACTTTAAAATCGAATTTTCGCTAAATTGCAACTTCAAATCAGAATTTATTTAAAATTGAAGTTTTAACATAGAATTTTGTTGAATTCCTAGATCAATGTCAGAATTTAAAATCGAAATTTAGTTATATGTTGAGCTAAAAGTCTGAATTTATTTAAATTCGGTATTTATGTGTAATAATTCCTTTTTTTTTTTCAAATTTGAGTATAAAGTCAAAATTTAGTTAAATGTCAAATTCAAAGTAAAAATTTCGTTAAATCCCAAGTTTAATGCCAAAATATGGTTAAATTCTAAATTAGAAGACAATCTAATTAAATTACAAGTTTAAAATGAAAATGTTGTTAAATTTCGGGTTTAAGGTAAAAATTTGATAGAATTCCAAGAAGAAACTCTAAAGTTTATTAAATTGCAAACTCAAATTTGGAATTATACGCGGAGCTGAATTTATTTAAATTTTGGGATCAAAGTTAGAATTTAGAATAGAAACTTCTCTCGGTTAAAATATGAATTTAGTTAAATTCCAAGCTTAAAATAAATTTTATTACATTCTAAATTTAAAATCAGAAATTACTTAAAATCTAAGTTCAAAGTCAAAATTTGATAAACGTCCGTTTTTGAGGTAGAAATTTTGTTTAGTTCCGTGTTTAAAGTCAGAAATCAGTGTGATTTCAAGTTTAAAGTAAAAATTAAGTTAAGTTACAAGTTTAAAGTATAAAATTTTTTATATTCGAAATTTTGTTAAATTCCGAGTACAACGTCAGAATTTATTTAAATTTTAATTTTAAAGTATCAGTTTTGTTAAATTTAAACTTTAAAATCGAATTTTCGCTAAATTGCAACTTCAAATCAGAATTTATTTAAAATTCAAGTTTTAACATAGAATTTTGTTGAATTCCTAGATCAATGTCAGAATTTAAAATCAAGATTTAGTTATATGCTGAGCTAAAATTCTGAATTTATTTAAATTCGGTGTTTATGTCGGAATTTACTTAATTTTCAAGTTTAGTAAGACATTTTGGTTAACATTCGAGTATGGAGAAGACGGAATCTAATTAAATCACAAGTTTAAATTGAGAATATTGTTAAATTTCGGGTTTAAGGTAAAAATTTAGTGGAATTCCAAGAACAAACTCTAAACTTTGTTAAATCCCAAATTCAAATTTGGAATTATATGCGGGGCTGAATTTACTTAAATTTCAAGTTCAAAGTTAAAATTTAGAATCGGAACTTCTCTCAGTTCAAATATGAATTTATTTAAATTCCAAGCTTAAAATAAATTTTATTAAATTCCAAATTTAAAATCAGACGTTACTTAAAATCTAAGTTTAAAGTAAAAATTTTGTAAAATTCCGTTTTTGAGGTAGAACTTCTGTTTAGTTCTGTGTTTAAAATTAGGATTAAGTATAATTCCATGTTTAAAGTATTTTTTTTTTAAATTCCAAATTTAAAGTATAAAATGTGTCAAATTTTATGTTTAAAATGGAAATTTTGTTAAATTCCTCGTTCATTGTCAGAATTTATTTAAATTTTAATTTAAGGTAACAATTTTATTAAAGTTTAACTTTAAAATCGGAATTTTGTTAATTCCGAGTTTAAAGTCGGAATTTAAAATCGAAATTTGGTTACATGCCGAGCTAGAAGTCTGAATGTATTTAAATTCGGTGTTTATGTCGGAATTTAAGTAATGTATAAGTTTCATGCTAAATTTTTGTTAAAATTCGAGTACAAAGTCAAAATTTAGTTAAATTAAAAGTTCAAAGTAAACATTTTATTAAATTCCGAGTATAAAGTCGAAAATTGGTTAAATTCTAAGTTAGAGTTAATTAGAGTTTAAAGTTAAAGTTCAACAAATTCGAAACTTTTTTAAATTCCAAATTCAAATTTGAAGTTATATGCGGAGCTAAAATTATTTAAATTTAAAACTTGATATCAAAATTTTAATTAATTCTAAATTTAAAGTCAGAAATTACTTAAAATCTAAACTCAAAGCCAAAATTTAGTAAAATTCCGTTTTTGAGGTAGAAATTTTGTTTAGTTTCGTGTTTAAAGTCAGGAATCAGTGTGATTTCAAGTTTAAAGTAAACATTCAGTTAAGTTACAAGTTTAAAGTATCAATTTTGTTAAATTTAAACTTTAATATCGAAATTTTGCTAAATTGCGAGTTCAAACCAGAATTCATTTAAAATTCAAGTTTAAACATAGAATTTTGTTGAATTCCTAAGTCAATGTCAGAATTTAAAATCGAAATTTAGTTATAGGCTGGGCTAAAAGTCTGAATTTATTTAGATTCGGTATTTATGTCGGAATTTACTTAATTTTCAAGTTTAATAATTCCTATTTTTTCAAATTTGAGTATACAGTCAAAATTTAGTTAAATGTCAAATTCAAAGTAAAAATTTCGTTAAATCCCAAGTTTAATGTAAAAATGTGGTTAAATACTAAATTAGAAGACATAATCTAATTAAATTACAAGTTTAAATTGAAAATATTGTTAAATTTCGGGTTTAAGGTAAAAATTTGATGGAATTCGAAGAACAAACTCTTAAGTTTATTAAATTGCAAACTGAAATTTGGAATTATACAATAGAATTTAGAAAAGAAACTTCTATCGGTTCAAATATGAACTTAGTTAAATTCCAAGCTTAAAATAAATTTTATTAAACACTAAATTTAAAATCAGAAATTACTTAAAATCTAATTTCAAAGTAAAAATTTGGTAAAAGTCCGTTTTTGAGGTAGAAATTTTGTTTAGTTCTGTGCTAAAGTCAGAAATCAGTGTGATTTCAAGTTTAAAGTAAAAATTTAGTTAAGTTACAAGTTTAAAGTATAAATTTTGTTAAATTTTATTTTTATATTCGAAATTTTGTTAAATTCCGAGTACAACGTCAGAATTTATTTAAATTTTAACTTTAAAGTATCAGTTTTGTTAAATTTAAACTTTAAAATCGAATTTTCGCTAAATTGCAACTTCAAATCAGAATTTATTTAAAATTGAAGTTTTAACATAGAATTTTGTTGAATTCCTAGATCAATGTCAAAATTTAAAATCGAAATTTAGTTATATGCTGAGCTAAAATTCTGAATTAATTTAAATTCGGTCTTTATGTCAGAATTTACTTAATTTTCAAGTTTAGTAAGACATTTTGGTTAAAGTTCGAGTATGGAGAAGACGGAATCTAATTAAATCACAAGTTAAAATTGAAAGTGTTGTTAAATTTCGGGTTTAAGGTAAAAATTCAGTGGAATTCCAAGAACAAACTCTAAACTTTGTTAAATTCCAAATTCAAATTTTGAATTATATGCGGGTTTGAATTTACTTAAATTTCAAGTGCAAAATAAATTTTATTAAATTCCAAATTTAATATCAGACGTTACTTAAAATCTAAGTTGAAAGTCAAAATTTCTTAAAATTCCGTTTTTAAGGTAGAACTTCTGTTTAGTTCTGTGTTTAAAATTAGGAATAAGCATAATTCCATGTTTAAAGTATTTTTTTTTAAATTCCAAATTTAAAGTATAAAATGTGTCAAATTTTATGTTTAAAATGGAAATTTTGTTAAATTCCTCGTTCATTGTCAGAATTTATTTAAAGTTTAGTTTAAAGTAACAATTTTATTAAAGTTTAACTTTAAAATCGCAATTTTGTTAATTCCGAGTTTAAATTCCGTGTTAATGTCGGAACTTAAGTAATGTATAAGCTTCATGCTAAATTTTTGTTAAAATTCGAGTATAAAGTCAAAATTTAGTTAAATTAAAAGTTCAAAGTAAAAATTTTCTTAAATTCCGAGTTTAAAGTAAAAAATTGGTTAAATTCTAAGTTAGAGTTAATTAAAGTGCAACAAACTCGAAACTTTTTTAAATTCCAAATTCAAATTTGAAGTTATATGCGGAGCTGAAATTATTTAAATTCAAAACTTGAAATAAAAATTTTAATTTATTCCAAATTTAAAGTCAGACATTACTTAAAATCTAAGTTCAAAGTCAGGATTTGTTAAAGTTCCTTTTCTGAGGTAGAAATTCAATTAAGATCAGTGTTTAAAGTCGGAAATAAGTATAATTCCAAGCTTAACGTAAAAAATTATTTAAATGCCTAGTATAATGTAGAAATTTAGGTTACCTCTGTGTTTAAAGTCGCATTTATGTTAAACTACGATTTTAAAATCAAAATTTTGTTAGATTTCAAGTTTAAAGAAAAAATTTAGTTGCTACAAGTCTAGAGTATAAAATTTATTAAATATTATGTTCAAAATCGAAATTTTGATAAATGTGCGGTTCAATGTCAGAATTTATTTAAAGTTCAATTTTAAAGTATCAATTTTGTTAAATTTCAACTTTAAAATCGGAATTTTGCTAACTTCTGAGTTTAAAGTCAGAATTTATTTAAAATTCAAGTTTAAACTTAGAATTTTGTTGAAGTCAGAGTTCAGTCTAGAAATTTAAAACTGAAAATTAGTTATATGCCGAGCTTTTAAAGTATGAATTTATTAAAATTCGGTGTTTAAGACGGAATTTGCTTGATTGCCAAGTTTAAAATAGGAATTTTGTTAAATTTCGTATTTAGAGTCAAAATTTAGTTAAGTTGCATGTTTAAAGTAAAAAAAAATGATACATTTCAAGTTTAAACTCAAAATTTTGTTAGATTTTATGTGCAAAGTAAGCATTTAGTTATATGACAAGCTGAAAGAAGAATTTATTTACCATTCAGGTTCAATGTCCGAATTTTGAGTCGGAACTTAGTTAAAGTCCAAGCTCAATGTCGAATTTAGTTAAATTTCGAGCTCAAAATCGAAATTTTGTTAAATTCCAAATTTAAAACCAGTGTTTATTTCAACTTAGTGTTCAAAGTTGACATTTGTTATTACTGAAATTTAATTTAACTAGCTACGTGTTTAGGTCGGAATTAAATTAAATTCCGAGTTTAAAGTTAAAAATTTGTTTAAATTTCGAGTTTAGAGTCAAAATTTAGTTAAGTGTGAAGTATAATTATGAAATTTATTAAATTTTAAATTAAGGTTGGGAATGATTTTAAATTCTAAGTTTGAAATCTAAATTTTGGTAAATTGAAATAAAAATTTAGTTAAATTTTAAGTTTAAAGTTTAATTTTTTTTTAAATTCCAAGATAAAAATGTAAATTTGTCAAATTCTTTGTTCAAAGTGGGAGTTTTGGGTTGGAATTTAGTTATATGAGGTGTTTACGTTGAACTTTAGCTGCTTTCCAAGTTTGATATTATAATTTTGTTAAATTACAGTTAGTTAAATTTTAGTTAAAGGTAAGTTAAACTTAACTTAAATTTCAAGTTTAAGTAAAACTTTATACTAAATTCGAAGTTTAAATTCGAAATTTGTTTAAATTCCAAGTCGGCTATTTACGTGCACAGCTGAAAATCAGAATTTATTTAAATTTTGGGTTCAAAGTCGAAATTTCTAATAGGAATATAGTTAAAGTCCGAGGTCAAAGTCAAATTTACTTTAATTCAAAACATAGAATAAAAATCTTCGTAAATTTTGATTTTAAAGTCACAATTTACTTAAATTACAAATTCAAAGTCGAAATTATATTAAATTCCAAGTTTAAAGTCTGAATTTAGTAAAATTTCGAATGTGAATTGGACATCTACTTAAAACTTAAATAAAAATGAAAATCTTGTTAAATTCCGAATTTAAAGTCGAATTTTAGTTGCACTCAAAATTTAAAGTCCGGTTTTAGTTAAATTCAAAGTTTAAGATCGCAGTTTTGTTAAATTTTAAGTTTAAAGTCGAAATTTAGTGCCAGATTTAGGCCTTTCGGCTAAAAATCGAAACCAATTGTACTTGAAATTTTGCAGCCAATTAGATGAGCTTTTCAAATAAACACCCCCTATTGTGAAACACACTTGCTTTTTTTTTCTTTCTTAAACTAAATATTGCGTTAAGGTAAAACAACGAAATTGGACACATATTTCTTTTCGGACTGGTAAAGTCTCTTTTGCGTCCATTCTTATGGAAGAAAATATTTCTAAAAATAAAGCGTTATAAGCTTAATGAGGAAGAATTGCGGCAGAGCCTCCTTACCTCCGGCTCACACAAATAGAGGCACTTTGAGTAGTCATAGGCAGCTATGCATCTATCTTCAAAATTTGTACCTGAGAAAAAAACCAAAAAAAAAGTTGACAAGTAGATAAAGTTTGAGCTATTTTCTTACTAATGTTTTCACACTTATCCATACAACGAGTTGCATATTCTCGGTAGCTTTCTGGTAAGACAGTGTCTACTTGCACGTTTGCAGAATTCCGGTCAAAGTGGTTGGTTTTGTCCAGCTGTAAATTAAAAAAAAAATACACAAGAACTTGGAAAAAAATAAGGAACTTACCAGTTTATAAGAATTAAGAGCACATGACATGTAACACTAAAAAAAAATAATTAAAAAAAAAATAGAGATGGGTGAGGTAGTACCTGAGCCTTGTAAGAAACGTCCCAATCACCTTGATGCATTTTGTCGATCTCAGCTAAACAGAAAATGCAGTTCTAATGATAGACTTTTCGTTTTCTCAACTAACCTGGGTCAGGTTTTTCTTTTGCAGTGCACATGTTCCTCACTAACTTAACCGCAGCTACCAGCTGCTTCTCCGTCATCTGTAGCACCAAAATAATTTAAAAAAACTTACTATAGATTTTTTGTACTTACCTTTGAAGCAGCAAATTTAAAGCTTGATGACAAGAAAATTACCAGAACAAAAAATTTCAACATTTTTAAAGTCTCAGGTTTAGTAACTTGCACTTCAAGTAGTAAAGGCAGGTATTATAAAGCAAAAAAATAATAACAGTGCCCAGCTAATTAATGATCGTCAATAATTAATAGTTTCCTTGCAAATCAAGTTGTGCTTCCAAGAGTAGTGTTTATGGAATAAAAACGCAAACACTAATGATACACATTAACTATTATGTGGTTATAAAAAAAGGAAATGGGTTGGCCTGAAACCTGCAATTCCTACGATAAAGTGAACATTTTTTTTAACCCCAGCTAACATAAACCACCCCGTCAGACAAATTACAACAGGATAAAAGCTATAAACCTATTACCCCATCATCAACACGTATAATACGATTGTCTTAATCAAAGCACGTCCCTTTGATTTCTCTTTTAGTAAACCACCGATGACAAGTGATTATGCAACTGTTTTTGCCCTTGGGCATTAATTGTTTTGGGTTTCAATTTCTGGTTTAAAACAGGATTTCATTCGTCCCCCTTATCTACCAAAGTCAGTTGGGGTTTAAAGCCATAAACTTAAATGGAAACATATATATTGTCAGTAATCAACAATATTCCCCATTTCCTGAAGCTTAAGCCATAAAAACTGAAGATATTATGGACACCACAAATTAGTTTCTCTGTCAAAACGTACGAGAGAGAGATTAATCAGAAATGTGATAAGGCATTATGCATGGCCTCATGTTTCAACCGTGCATATCCCTAGAGGGATAAAATTTGTTGTTGATTGATGTCCTGGCAGTACAGTCCAGCACAACGTTGATGTAAAGCAGGAATTATTTTTTTTTGCACCGACGATATTGTCTTAAGCTCAGCAATATAGAGCGAGCAAAATTGGGTCGCCCTGATGGGAGTGTAAAGCCGGGCAAAGGTCGAATTATTGTTACGACTTTACTCTGTAGTTACCAAGGACCACTTATTTCACAATGTTCAACGTTCCCGGCTGTAAAATCCAGGTTTAATGTGTCTTCTGAGGTTTTTCCAGGAAGTGTGCAGTTTCCTGTTAATTTATTCCTTTATAGTGTTGGCGAAAGGAGTGGTCAAGGTGGAGACAATATTTTGCCACAAGTCCTGAGAAATGGCCAGAATGCCAAGAGTAATAAAAAGAGAAATTTTCTCCAAATATTGACCCACGTCTAGGATAAATGAATTAACAATCATCCCGCACTGAGGGTATCACTGATTGTGTCTTTTCAGCGGATTGGATTCAGCGATGTCAGGAAAAATCAGAAAACTTGACGATTAACCCTGAATATTGCTGAGTTTTGGCAAGAGCCTATCAATAAATGTAATAAAAATATCGGTTTAACTGACTAATTAACGAGCATTTAACAAAGCTATTACTCAAGAGGATGAAGTGAATAATAGCTACTACATGGGTGTAAAATTCAATAATTTTCCAATGATATGCTTTTTTTCCAGCAAGAGTGAAAACTTCTTTGTTGCAATGAAAGCAGTCAAGAAAGTAAGGAAGATAAAAAAGTTAAGATTCATTATTGATATTAATCACGTCCATTTAATTAAGAATTTTGTTAAATTTCGAGTTTTTGTAAAAATGTGATTGTTAATGTAAAATTGTGAGAAAATGTAAAATCGAGGTTTTGTTAAATTTTGAGTTTGAAGTCAGAATTTAGTTAAATTCCAAATTTAAATTTGGAATTTTGCTAAATTTCGAGTTTAAAGTCGGTATTTAGAATAGAAACTTAGTTAAATTCCGAGATCAAAATTGAATCTTGTTAAATTCTAAGCCTAAAATCGAAATTTTGTTAAACTCTAAATTTAAAATCAGAATTTACTTAAATTGGAATTTTAAATTCCGTGTTTAAAGTCTGAACTTTTGTTAAATTCTGAGTTTAAAGTCAGAGTTAAATTCCAAATTTAAAATTGTAGTTTAGTTACATTCTAAGTTTAAAGTCGAAATTTTGTTAATTTTTATTTGGAACTTGTTAAATTCCGAATTCAAAGTTGGAATTTAGGTATATGCCAAACTCATAGTCGGAACTTGTTTAAATTTCGCTTTCAAAGTCCTGCTTTAAAGTCAAACATTAGTTAAGTTCCGAAATCAAAGTCGACTTTAGTTGAAGTCCAAGCTTGATATCAAAATTTTCTTAAACTCCAAATTTAAACCCAGAATTTACTTAAATTTCAAGTTTAAGGACTGAATTTAGTAAAACTTCTTGATTATGGTAGAAATTTAGTTCAATTATGTATTTAAAATTGGAATTAATTTAAATTGCGAGATTGATAGATTCCGAGCTCAAAGTCAGTATTTATTTCACTTTCAAATTTAAATTTAGAATTTTGTTAAATTCTGATTTCAAGGTCCGAATTTAGAGTCGGAGTATATTTATATGCCGATCTGAAGGACTAAATTTAAATATCGTGTTAATGTTGAAATTCGCTTAATTTTCAAGTTTAAAATCGCTTTTCTTTAAATTCCTTATTTAAAGTCACAATTTAGTTAAATTCCAAGTATAAAGTTTTTAGTCTGCAGGTTTAAAATCGGAATTTCGTTAAATACCAAGTTCGAAGGCACAATTTATTTAAACTTCAAGTTTCAAATTTAGTAAAATTTCATGTTGGAGTCAAAATTTTGTCAAATTCCATGTTTAAAGTCACAACTTATTTACTTCAAAATCTGAGATATAAAATATATTAAATTCCAAAGTAAAAGTCTGAATTTAATTAATTTCTGAGTTTGAAGTCAATATCTAGTTTAATACAAGCTTAGTTAAATTCCAAGTTTATAAAGTATTAGTATTATTAAACTTAAAGTTCAGAATCGAAGTCAGAGTGAAATTAAATTAAGAATTTACTTAAATTCTAAGTTTAAAGTAGCAATTTTGTTAAATTTCAAATTAAAAATCGGAATTTTGTATAATTTCAAGTTCAAACTCACAATTTATTTATATTTCAAGTTTAATGTTTAGTAAAATTACGTGTTGGAGGTAGAGGTAGAAATTTAGTTTAATTCTGTATTTGCTATTGGAATTAAGTTAAATCCGAGTTTATAGTCAAAATTTTGTTAAATTCCATCTTGAAAGTCAAGATTTAGATATAGATTTTATTAAATTCTGAGTTTAAAGTCAGAATTTGGATTAATTACAAGTTTAATGTATCAATTTTGTTAAATTCTATGTTAAAAATGGTGATTTCGTGAAGAAATGCAAAGTCAACATTGATTTAAAATTCCAAGTTTAAACATATAGTTTAAACTTCGTGATTACGGTAGAAATTTAGTTCAACTATGTATTTAAAGATTGAATTAAGTCATATTCCGTGCTTAAAGTCAGTATTTATTTAACTTTCAAATTTAAAATTAGAATTTAGTTAAATTTTAAACTAAATTTAAATTTTGTGTTACTGTTAAAATTTGCTTAATTTTCAAGTTTAAAATCTTTTTTTTTTTATAATTCTATATTAAAAGCCAAAATTTAGTTAAATTCCAAGTTCGAAGTCAGAATTTATTTAAATTTCAAGTTTCAAATTTAGTAAAATTGCATGATGTAGTAAAAATTTAGTTTAATTCTGTCTTGATAATCGAAATTAATTTAAATCCGAGTTTAAAGTCTAAATTTTGTCAAATTCCATGTTTAAATTCACAATTTAGTTACGTTCAATTTAGTGAAATTCAAGTTTAGTTAAATTCCAAGTTTATAAAGTATTAGTATTATTAAATTTCAAGTTCAGAATCGAAGTCAGTTTAAAATTAAATTAAAAATTTAGTTAAGTTCTAAGTTTAAAGTATCAATTTTGTTAAATCTCTAGTTTAAAATGGGAATTTTGTATAATTTCAAGTTCAAACTCACAATTTATTTAAATTGTGAGTTTAATACAAGTTTACTTAAATTTCAAGTTTCAAATTTAGTAAAATTTCATGTTTGGGTAAAAATTTAGTTTAATTCTTTGTTGGCAAACGGACTTAAGATAAATCCCAGTTTAAAGGCAAAATTTTGTCAAAATCCATGTTTAAAGTCACAATTTAGTTAAGTCCAAGTTTGTGATAGATAATATGTTAAATTCCAAGATAAAAATCTTATTTTTTATTAAGTTCTGAGTTAAAAGTCAATAGCTAGTTTAATACAAGTTTAGTTAAATTTTAAGTTTATAAAGTACTGGCATTATTAAATTTCCAGTTCAGAATCGAAATCAGAGTGAAATGAAATTAAAAATATTTAGTTAAATTCTAAGTTTAAAGTATCAGTTTTGTGAAATTTCAAGTTTAAAACTGAAATTTTGTATAATTCCGAGTGCAAGCTCACAATTTATTTAAATATTAAGTTTAAAATTTAGTAAAATTACGTGTTGGAGGCAGAGGTAGGAATTTAGTTTAATTCTATATTTGCAATTGGAATTAAGTTAAATCGGAGTTTATAGTCAAAATTTTGTTAAATTCCATCTTGAAAGTCAAGATTTAGTTATAGATTTTGTTAAATTCTGAGTTTAAAGTCAGAATTTGGTTTAATTACAAGTTTAATGTACCGATTTTGTTTAATTCTATGTTAAAAATCGTGATTTCGTGAAGGAGTGCAAAGTTAACATTGATTTAAAATTCCAAGTTTAAACATATAGTTTAAACTTCCTGATTACGGTAGAAATTTAGATCAATTATGTATTTAAAGTTTGAATTAAGTCAAACTGCGAGTTTGATAGATTCCGAGCTCAAAGTCAGTATTTATTTAACTTTCAAATTTAAAATTAGAATTTTGTTAAATTTTAAACTAACTATAAAGTTTGTGTTAATGTTAAAATTTGCTTAATTTTCAAGTTTAAAATCGTTTTTTTTTTAATTCCATATTAAAAGCCAAAATTTAATTAAATTCCAAGTTCGAAGTCAGAATTGATTTAAATTTCGAGTTTCAAATTTAGTAAAATTTCATGTTGGAGAAAAAATTTAGTTTAATTCTGTGTTGATAATCGGACTTAATTTAAAACCGAGTTTAAAGTCAAAATTTTGTCAAATTCCATGTTTAAAGTCACAATTTAGTTACGTCCAACTTTGAGATATAAAATATGTTAAATTTTAAGGTAAAAATCTTAATGTTTATGAAATTCTGAGTTTAAAGTCAATATCTAGTTTAATACAAGTTTAGTTAAATTCCAAGTTTATAAAGTATTAGTATTATTAAATTTCAATTTCAGAATCGAAGTCAGAATAAAAATAAATTAAAAATTTATTTAAATTCTAAGTTTAAAGGATCAATTTTGTTAAATCTCTAGTTTAAAATAAGAATTTTATATAATTTCAAGTTCAAACTCACAATTCATTTAAATTGTGAGTTTAATACAAGTTTACTTAAATAAAGTTTTAATAAAGTTTAAACACGAAGTTTAAACATATAGTTTAAACTTCGTGATTACTGTAGAAATTTAGTTCAATTATGTATTTGAAGTTTGAATTAAGTGAAATTGCGAGATTGATAGATTCCGAGCTCAAAGTCAGTATTTATTTAACTTTCAAATTTAAAATTAGAATTTTGTTAAATTTTAAACTAAATTTAAATTTTGTGTTAATGTTAAAATTTGCTTAATTTTCAAGTTTAAAATCGTTTTTTTTAATTCCATATTAAAAGCCAAAATTTAGTTAAATTCCAAGTTCGAAGTCAGAATTTATTTAAATTTCAAGTTTCAAATTTAGTAAAATTGCATGATGTAGTAAAAATTTTGTTCAATTCTGTGTTGATAATCGGAATTAAGTTAAAACCGAGTTTAAAGTCAAAGTTTTGTCAAATTCCATGTTTAAAGTCACAATTTATTTACTTCCAAATTTGACATATAAAATATGTTAAATTCCAAAGTAAAAGTCTGAAGTTTATAAAGTCTTAGTATTATTAAATTTCCAGTTCAGAATCGAAGTCAGAGTGAAATTAAATTAAAAATATTTAGTTAAATTCTAAGTTTAAAGTATCAGTTTTGTGAAATTTCAAGTTTAAAATCGGAACTTTGTATAATTCCGAGTGCAAACTCACAATTTATTTAAATTTTAAGTTTAAAATTTAGTAAAATTACGTGATGGAGGTAGAGGTAGAAATTTAGTTTACTTCTGTATTTGCAATTGGAATTAAGTTAAATCCGTGTTTATAGTAAAAATTTTGTTAAATTACATCTTGAAAGTCAAGATTTAGATATAGATTTTGTTAAATTCTGAGTTTAAAGTCAGAATTTGGTTTAATTACAAGTTTAATGTACTAATTTTGTTAAATTCTATGTTTAAAATCGTGATTTTGATAAGATGTGCAGTCAAAATTGATTTAAAATTCCAAGTGTAAACTTATAGTTTTGTTAAACACTCAGTTCAAAGTGGGAATGTAAAATTTAACCAAATTCGATATTGATCTCGGACATTAACTAAGGTTCTATTCTAAATTCCGACTTTAAACTGGCAATTTAGCAAAATTCTAAGTTTATTTATAGGAATTTATTTATATGCCAAGCTGAAGATCTGAATTTATTCAAATTTGGTGATTTGTGTCGCAATTTGCTTGATGCAAATTCCGAGATCAAAATCGAATTTGGTTAGACTCTAAGGCTACAATCGAAATTTCGTTAAATTCCAAATTTAAGTTCAAAATTTATTTAAATTCGAATTCTAATGTTGAAATATAGAAAATATCTGTGTTTGAGGTAGAAATTCAGTTAAGTTTCGTGTTTAAAGTCTGAACTTTTGTTAAATTCTGAGTTTAAAATCGGAAATTTGTTAAATTCGAAATTTCAAATTGGAATTTTGTTACATTCTGAGTTCAAATTGGAAATTTTGTTAATTTTTCAAATTTGAATTTGGAATTTTCTTTAATTTTAAGTTCAAAGTTGAAATTTTGTTATATGCTGAACTTAAAGTCAGAACTTGTTTAAATTCCGCTTTTAAAATCCTACTTTACAGTCGAAACTTAGTTAAGTTTCGTAAACAAAGTGGACTTTAGTTGAATTCCAAGTTTAATCTCCAAATTTTCTTAAATTCCAAATTTAAAGCTAGAATTTACATAAATAACAAATTCAAAGTCTGAATTTAGTAAAACAGTATTTATTTAAGTTTAAAATAAAAAATTAGAATTTCGTTAAGTTTTAAACTACATTTGAAACTAAAAATTTGCTTAATTTTCAAATTTAAAATCTTTTTTTTTAATTCCCTATTAAAAGTCAAAACTTAGTTAAATTCCAAATAAAAGTTTCAATTTTGTTAATCTCCAGCTTTAAAATCGGAATTTCGTTAAGTTCCAAGTAACAATTTATTTAAATTTCAAGTTTCAAATTTAGTAAAATTTCATGTTGGAGTAAAAATTTATTTTAATTCTGTGTTGACAAACGGACTTAAGTTAAATCCGAGTTTAATGTCAAAATTTTGTCAAATTCCATGTTTAAAGTCACAATTTAGTTACGTCCAAGTTTAAGATATAAAATATTTTAAATTTCAAGGTAAAAATCTGAATTTTATTAAATTCTGAGTTTAAAGTCAATATCAAGTTTAATACAAGCTTAGTTAAATTTCAAGTTTACAAAGTATTAATATTATTAAAATTCAAGTTCAGAATCGAAATCAGAGTAATATTAAATTAAAAATTTAGTTAAATTCTAAGTTTTAAGTATCACTTTGTTAAACTTCAAGTTTAAAATGGGAATTATGTATAATTCCGAGTTCAAACTCACAATTTATTTAAATTTTAAGTTTAAAATTCAGTAAAATTACGTGTTGGAGGCAGAGGTAGAAATTTAGTTTATTTCTGTATTTGCAATTGGAATTAAGTTAAATCCGAGTTTAGAGTCAAAATTTTGTTAAACTGCATCTTGAAAGTCAAAATTTAGATAATAGATATAAAATTTGTTAAACTCCAAGTACACATCTGAATTTTGTTAATTTCTGAGCTTAAAGTCAGAATTTAGTTTAATTACAAGTTTAATGCATCAATTTTGTTAAATTCTATGTTAAAAATTGTGATTTCGTTGAGGAATGCAAAGTCAGAATTGATTTAAAATTCCGAGTTTAAACCTATAGTTTTGTTAAATACTCAATTCAAATTGGGATTGTAGAATTTAACCAAATTCGATATTGATCTCGGAATTTAACTAAGTTTCTGTTCTAATCCCGACTTTAAATTGGAAATTTAGAAAAACTCTAAGTTTAAATTTGAAGTTAATCTAAATTCTAACTCAAAATTAAAAAAAACTTCGATTTCAAACTCAAATTCGGAATTTATTTATATGCCGAGCTGAAAATTTAAATTTATTCAAATTTGGTGATTTGTGTCACAATTTGGTTGATACAAATTTCGAGATCAAAATCAAATTTGGTTAAATTCTGCAACCTACAATCGAAATTTTGTTAAATTCCAAATTTACTTAGTTGAAATATAGAAAATATTGAGAAATATAGAAAAATATAGAAAGTTTGAAAAATCAAAAATAAAGAAATATCTGTTTGGGGTAGAATTTCAGTGTTTAAAGTGTGAACATTTGTTACATTCTGAGTTTAAAGTCGACATTTTGTTAACTTTTCAAATTTGAATTTGAAATTTTCTTGAATTTCAAATCAACGTAGAAATGTTGTCATATGCCGAACTTAAAGTCAGAACTTGTTTAAATTCTGCTTTCAAAATCCTACTTTAGAGTCGAAACTTAGTTAAGTTTCGAGACCAAAGTCGACTTTAGTTGAATTCCAAGTTTAGTGTCCAAATTTTCTTAAATTCCAAAATTAAAGCTAGAATTTACATAAATAACAAATTCAAAATCTGAATTTAGTAAAACTTCGTGATTAGGGTAGAAATTTAGTTGAATTATGTATTTAAAGTTGGAATTAAGTTAAATTGCGTGAGTGATAGATTCCGAGCGCAAAGTCAGTGTTTATTTAACTTTCAAATTAATTAAATTATGATTTCGTTTAGTTTTAAACTAAATTTGCAACTAAAAATTTGCTTGCAAAAAAAGTCAAAATTTAGTTAAATTCCAAGTAAAAGTTTCAATTTTGTTAATCACCAGGTTTAAAATCGGAATTTCGTTAAATTCCAAGTTTTAAGATCACAAGTTATTTAAATTTCAAGTTTCAAATTTAGTAAAATTTCATGTTGGAGTAAAAATTTAATTTTAATTCTGTGTTGACAAACGGACTTAAGTTAAATCCGAGTTTAATGTCAAAATTTTGTCAAACTCCATGTTTAAAGTCACAATTTAGTTACGTCCAAGTTTGAGATATAAACTATGTTAAATTCCAAGGCAAAAATCTGAATTTTATTAAATTCTCAGTTTAAAGTCAATATCAAGTTTAATACAAATTTAGTTAAATTCCAAGTTTACAAAGTATTAGTATTATTAAATTTCAAGTTCAGAATCGAAATCAGAGTAAAGTTAAATTAAAGATTTAGTTAAATTCTAAGTTTTAAGTATCACTTTTGTTAAACCTCAAGTTTAAAATCGGAATTTTGTATAATTCCGGGTTCGAACTCACAATTTATTTAAATTTTAAATTTAAAATTCAGTAAAATTACGTGTTGAAGGCAGAGGTAGAAATTTAGTTTATTTCTGTATTTGCAATTGGAATTAAGTTAAATCCGAGTTTAGAGTCAAAATTTTGTTAAACTGCATCTTGAAAGTCAAAATTTAGATAATAGATATGAAATTTGTTAAACTCCAGGTACACATCTGAATTTTGTTAATCTCCAAGTTTAAAATCGGAATTTCGTTAAATTCCAAGTCAGAAGTCACAATTTATTTAAACTTCAAATTTCAAATTTAGTAAAATTTCATGTTGGGGTAAAAATTTATTTTAATTCTGTGTTGACAAACGGACTTAAGTTCAATTCGAGTTTAAAGCCAAAATTTTGTCAAATTCCATGTTTAAAGTCACAATTTAGTTAGATCCAAGTTTGAGATGTAAAACGTGATAAATTCCAAGCTAAAAGTCTTAATTTTTATAAAATTCTGAGTTTAAATACAATAACAAGTTTAGTTAAATTCCATGTTTATAAAGTATTAGTATTATTAAATTTCAAGTTCCGAATCGAAGTCAGAGTGAAATTAAATTAAAAATTTAGTTGAATTCTAAGTTTAAAGTATCAATTTTGTTAAATTTCAAGTTTAAAATCGGAATTTTGTATAATTTCGCCTTCAAACTATCAATTTATTTAAATTTCAAGTTTAATATTTAGTAAAATTACGTGTTGGAGGTAGACGTAGAAATTTAGTTTAATTCTGTATTTGAAATTGAAATTAAGTTAAATTCGAGCTTATAGTCAAAATTTTATTAAATTTCATCTTGAAAGTCAAGATTTAGCTATAGATTTTTTTAAATTCTGAATTTATAGCCAGAATTTGGTTTAATTACAAGTTTAGTGTATCAATTTTGTTAAATTCTATGTTAAAAATCGTGATTTCGTTAATCAGTCAGAATTGATTTTAAAATTCCAAGTTTAAACTTATTGTTTTGTTAAATACTCAGTTCAAAGTGGGAATGTAGAATTTAACCAAATTTGATATTAATATAGGAATTATATAAGGAATATATAAGTTTCTATACTAAATTCCGACTTTAAACAGGAAACTTAGAAAAATTCTAGGTTTAAATTTAAAATTAGTCTAAATTCTAACTCAAAATTTAAGAAAACTTCGATTTGAAACTCCAATTTGGTGATTTGTGTCGTAATTTGCTTGATGCAAGTTACGAGATCAAAATCAAATTTGGTTAAATTCTAAACCTACAATAAAAATTTTGTTAAATTCCACATTTAAATTCAGAATTTACTTAAATTTGAATTCTAATGTTGAAATATAGAAAATATCGAAAAATATAGAAATACAGAAAAATCGAAAACATAGAGAAATCTGTTTGAGGTAGAAATTCAGTGGTTAAAGTCGTATTTTTTTTTAAATTCTCAGTTTAAAATCAGAAATTTGTCAAATTCCAAATTTGAAATTGGAATTTTGTTACATTCTGAGTTTAAACTTTTGTTAACTTTTAAAAATTGAATTTGGAATTTTCTTAAATTTCGAGTTCAAAGTGCAAATTGTGTTATATGCTGAACTAAAGTCAGAACTTGTTTCAATTCCGCTTTTAAAATCCTACTTTAGAGTCAAAACTTAGTTAAGTTTCAAGATGTCAAAATTTTATTAACTACCAAATTTAAAGCCAGAATTTACTTAAATTTCATGTTCAAAGTCTGAATTTAGTAAAACATCGCGATTATGATAGAAATTTTGTTCAATTATATATTTAAAGTTCAATTGATAGTTTAAAGTCGAAATTTTGTTAGATTCCGAGCTCAAAATCAGTATTTATTATACTTCCAAATTCAAACTTAGAATTTTGTTAGAGTCGAAATATATGTATTGTATTCGCACAAAATCTAATAAATATCGCAAATTAATAGCTGCTATTTAAATTCTGCAGTCAAAGACAAATAAAATATAACTTGAAATAATAATAATAATAATAATAAATAGTATACTTAAAGAAGAAAAAAGATACAAAAATTGGATAATTATACCTATTATACATTTTCCAGTTCTGGATACTCAAGAGATTTCCATTGGGCATCCACCAAAGAGGCAATTACGCTCATGTAATTTTATATCGGCTTTTGGATGCTGCATGGACATCTAATGGATCTCCCAAAACGATATCCTATTTAGGATATCCATTGGATATACAATGGATATCGAATATCCATTGAATGCTATGTGGCTGTAAACGTAACAAACATAATAATAGTGAAATTAGTCCCATAAGTAAACTTTTCCCTAAATGTCTCCAAACCACGTTCTGAAAATTCTTAAAAATCGACCTCCGAACGTGTCTATATTAACTATTTACTTTTTTTCTTCGATAGTTTTTTGTAGTTTTGTATTTAAACGTTTTTTTTTCTTACTGTTTTTTTATTGTTAAATATTTTGTAATCTCATGCTTTTTGTTATGTTTTGTTAAATTTTTCAATCATGTAAATTGGATATTTATTGGGTTTTTATACTTTGGAGATAATTTTGACCAGGTAGGAATTTTAAACAAAACTGGAAATTGAGAAAAAAAGGTAAGCTTTTTTTGCTGTTTGTGATGGCACTGAAGCAATTTTAGTCCCCTATGAACGTAGCAAACAAAATACGAGTAAAGTTCGGTTGGCAAAAAAGGACTTTTTCTAAATAGCTCCAAAGCACATTCTAAAGGGATCTAAAAATCGACCTACGAAGTTGTCTATTTCCTGAACTGTTGAGCCTACCGGACTTTCTTTGGTAGGAGATGAAAGAAGGCATCAAAAAGAACAAAAAACCATTTGACTCACTCCAATCGGTTGACACTTTCTAAGGTTACAGGCGGTCAAAGTTGAAAGTTGAAAAAAAAGGGAATTACCACACATTTGGTCAATTTCGAAAAAATGTTAAAAATTGTTTTTCAGTGTTTGAACAGAATGAGTCGATTTCAATTTTCTGTGACATAGACATAATAAGAAAGTAACTAATAGCATAAGTGGATTTTTTTCTGAATGCCTCCAGAAAACGTTCTAAAAAAGCCAAAAACGACCCTTGAATAGTCTATCTCTCAAACTACTAAACCTACCAGACCTAGTGAGAAGTGAAAGAGGACATCAAAAGGAACAAAAAGCCGTTGGACTCACTTCACTCAGTTCATTCGTTCTAAAGTTAGAGACGGACATAAATGGAAATTGAGAAAAAAGAAAGAACACGTCTCCTTTGGGTCAATTTCGAAAAAAAACTGATTTTATTTTTTGCTGTTATAGCTTGATATGAGATGACTTCAATGAATGCAATAAACATAATATTATTGAAATTAGTCCCATAAGTAGACTTTTTTTATAAATGCTTCCAAAGCACGTTCTGTGTCTCTCTTTCAAGTGCTGTAAAATCGACCTCCGATGGGGTCTACCTCCTAATTTATTGAATTTACGGGAATTCCTTTGGTAGAGGTGGGGTAAAATAGGATATCAAAAAGAACAAGAAACCGTTGGATTCAGTTCATTCGGTCCTTTCTAAAGTTACAGAAAGTTAGAATTAGAAAATGAGAAAAAAGGGAAAAATGTTGATAAAATGGGCCCTTTTGATCAACCTCGAAAAAAATGTTAAGTTTTTTTTCGGTTATTCAATCCGATCTAATAATCCTGTTTCAATCCAATTATGAACGTATCAAACATAAAAAGAATGAAATTGGTTTTAACATTGGAATTTTTTGAAGACAACAAAACTTTTTCTTCAGAACGAGACTATTTTCAACTTGTTTCTGAACGTAGCAAACCGAGTCTGACTGAAAGTTGTATCGTATGTTAGTTCTTTAACGATATTTATTTAAAGCTGACTCCTAAAATATCGAAAAAACGACCATCGAATTTCTATCTCCAAAACTAAACTAAAGAAAAAAAAGTATTGCCTTTTTTGTCTTTTTGCGTCTGGGTTTCCTGCTTCTCCTTTGCCTTTAACTTATTCATAAAATCATTTCCTTATTGACACTATTATTTGAACTGTTCTAAATTGTAGTCCCAAAAATTATATCCATCAGCTGTTTCGTAATTATATCTTGTTGCTTTTGCCAACCTCCATCTTTTAGTTAGATATTAAAAATAACTTTACATTAGTTGGGATTAGGGTAGCTTTATAATTTAAAAAAAAAATTAGAAGGCTATGAAGATTCCTATCGGAACAACACGATCCTCCATGTAGGGCCACACTCATCAGAGGCCCTTTTTTTTTCGGTGCTAGTTAGGTCCTTTGTTCTCTCATAAAGACAAATGAAGGGATTTGCAGTTATTTTATGGCCTACGTGACGTTACACGACTCACGGATTGTTTGCTTTTTATGGCTTCGAATTTGTCTTCATGATGGGTGAGCGGAGAACTAATGCTTCCCCATCTAGTTTTTGCCCCGACCAAATAACCAGATTTTACCAGTTACGTAATAGCTAATCATAATCTTAGAATTAGACTAAGCCCGGATTTCCCATAGACTTGTACAAAACTAATCTACTTAATATTCATTGTACTGCTTATGCAAAGTGCCCCGGCTTGCAACTGAAATTACAAAACGTCGGCTTAAGTATTGGAAACTTCGAAACTTCGGTACTCCTTTCCAATACTTCCGGGGCAAAGTTTTCATTTATGTAACCAATTGGGACTTTAAACATTTATTAGAGCAGCCTTGGAAGAGGGTGGACCATAGCGAGGTTCTGCTCAGAGATTTGTGTTAATGCAAGAAGTTTCTTCAAGGTCAAGTGTTTCAGACAGACGGCTGGTGCCTGTATTATTTTTGAAAAATTGCTTGTTAATAATAATTAATAAATAATATTTTTTTACAGTTCGCAAATTAATAACAATGTAATTCAATAACGCGTCATTTTACTTAATACCTAGACTAACAGGTTGGAGGGTGGTTTCCCTCAATTTCGTAAATTAAAACTTTCACGCCTTTCTGGGTCATCAAACAGAAATAATAAATTCCTCCCTTCCGTTTGGCATCACGCAAAAGAAAACTCTTTTTCAGAGTGATGGGCGGGGTGGGTTTTTGCACGCAACCCGAAACGAAATCCGCAACGCCGGATGGGAAAATGGGAAAATTGATTGTTGTTTTGATTAAAATTTGTTTCGTTTTCAATTTTGCTTTTATTCTTGTCTAAAAAGTGCGAGAAAAGTGTGTTTAGGAGTGTGATAAAGTTCGTGTTTTTGTATAAATTAGCTTTTGCTATTTAACTGCATAAGATTCCCTTTCGATAATAGAACTATCAGAAACTAAGAAAAAAAAAGACATGAAAATTATTTAGTCTGGCAACTCTGTAGTTAATAGCTTACATTCCCTTCAAAATGTAGCTTTGACTACTTTGATCAAATATCTCATAAACCTCTTTTTTTCAGTTAAACCGATATTTTTGTCGTTTTTAACTTTCGCCCTGATATTAATCTATTTTTTTTTCAAAAACTCCAAATTTGCATTATTTTGCAGTCTAAGTCGTTTCGAAATGATTTTTAACCCTAATTCTTACCTGACTTATTGGAATATGGCGAATCTCAAATAAAAACAACGTCCGGCCGTACCTATATTACTCACACTCGCTAGATTCTTAAAAAGGATCCTAAAACTATCTACGTGTGTTTACACTTTTTACTGAATAAGCAAATATAAGAGGAGGATTTGTCGTTTGATTTTTGTTGATTAAATATAGGAAAAATTCAATCTGACACCAAACTTGCGTTTTGACACGTTTTCAGTCAAATGTCACTTATTTTGCACCAAAAATGTAACTTTACCAAAAACAACAAATTAGAAGATTTAATCAGTTTTGCCTGATTTTGTTATAAAATTACGTTTCTTTGGAAACATAAAAACAGGCATTTTTGGAAGCTTTGAACCATTTTTAACCAATTTTCGCCCTAATTTTTATTTCAAAAACTCCAAATTTGCATTTTTTTTAGTTTAAGTCGTTTCGAAATAATTTTTAACCCTAATTCTTACCTGACTATTTCGAAAAACACCAAACCTGCGTTTTGAGACGTTTTCAATTAAGTTTCACTTATTTTGGACCAAAAATGTAACTTTTCCAAAAACAACCCTTTAGAAGATTTAATCAGTTCTGCTTGATTTTGTCATAAAATTCAATTTCTTCAGAAACATTAAAACTGACATTTTTTGACGCTTTGAGCCATTTTTAGCCAATTTTCGCCTTATGTTTTCTTTTTCAAAACTCCAAATTTGATTTTTTTTCAGTTTAAGTCGTTTCGAACTGATTTTTTCTCTAATTCTTACCTGATGTTTTCGAAAACACCAAACTTGCCTTTTGAGACGTTTTCAGTCAAGCTTCACTTATTTTGGCCAAAAATGTAACTTTACCAAAAACAGCCCTTTAGAAGATTTAATCAGTTTTGCCTGATTATATCATAAACTTTAATTTCTTCAAAAACATAAAACCTATTTTAATTTGTTCTAGCATTTGCTTAAAATTTTAATTAAGAAATTTTTATTTTTTTTTGTAATTTTAAGTCGCTTTGAACCTATTTTTGGCCCTAATGCTTACCTGACTTATTCGAAAAACACTAAGCTTGCGTTTTGAGACGGTTTTAGTAAAATTTTACTTATTTTGGAACAAAAAAATTAACATTACCAAAAACAACAAAACAGAAAAGTTTAATCACTTTTCCCTGATTTTGTCATATAATTAAATTTCTTCAAAACCTTGAAAACTTACATTTTTAGACGCGTTGAGTCGGCTTTAACCAATTTTTGCCCTAAACTTAATCTATTCTTTTTCGGAAACTCTATATTTGCATTTGTTTTGTAGTTTAACTCGTTTCGAACTGATTTTTAACCCTAATTCCTACCTTACATTTTCGAAAAACACCAAACCTGCGTTTTGAGACGATTTTGGACAAAAAATGTAACTTTACCAAAAACAACAAAACCGAAGATTTAATCAGATTTGCCTGATTTTGTCATAAAATTGAATTTCTTCAAAAACATAAAAACTTGCATTTTTAGAAGTTTTGAACTGATTTTTGGCCCTAATTCTTACCAGACTATTTCGAGAAACACCAAACTTGCGTTTCGAGAGGTTTTCCGTCAAGTTTCACTTATTTTGGACCAAAAATGTTAATTTACCAAAATCAACAAATTAGAAGATTTAATAACGTTTTCCTGATTTTTTCGTAAAATTTAATTTTGTCAAAAACATGAGAACTTTTATTTTTAGACGCTTTGAGTCGTTTTTAACCAATTTTCGCCCCAATCTTGAATAATTTTTTTTTAACTCCAAATTTGCATTTTTTTGTAATTTTAAGTCGTTTTGAACTGATTCTTGGCCTTGATACTTACCTGACCTTTTCGAAAAATACCAAACTTGTGTTTAGAGACGTTTTCAGTCAAATTTCATTTGTTTTGCATCAAAAATGTAACTTTACAAAAACAACAAATTAGAATATTTAATCAGTTTTGCCTGATTTCGTCAAAAAATTTAATTTCTTTAGAAACATGAAAACTTGCATTTTTGGACGGTTTGAACTGATTTTTGGTCCTAATTCTTACCTGACTATTTCGAAAAACACCAAACCTGCGTTTTGAGACGTTTTCAGTCAAATTTCATTGGTTTTAGACTAAAAATGTATCTTTACAAAAAGCAACAAATTAGAAAATTTAATCAGTTTTGCCTGATTTTCTCTCAAAACGATTTTTTTCAAAAACATAAAAACCTTGGAATTTTAAACGCTTTGAGTCGTTTTTAACCAATTTTTTCCTTACTCTTAATCTTTGTCTTTGTTATTTTGTAGATTAAGTTGTTTCGAACTGCGGTTGAAACTACTTTGACTAGAAATGTCTCAAACTTGCATTTTGAGACATTTCTAGTCAAATTTCACTTATTTCGGACTTAAAATGTTACTTTACCAAATCAACTAATTAGAAGATTTAAGAAGTTTTCCTGATTTTGTCATAAAATTGAATTTTGTCGAAAACATGAAAACTTTTATTTTTACACACTTTGAGTCGTTTTTAACTAATATTCGCCTCAATCTCGAATTATTTTTTTCAAAAACACCAAATTTCTGATTTTTATCCCTAATTCTTTCCTGACTTTTTTGAAAAACACTAAACTTGCGTTCTGAAAGTTCTTTTTCTCAAGAAACAAGAAAAGAACAATTTAGATTTTATCGTTTTTGCCTGATTTCTTCATAAAATTTAATTTCTTCAGAAACCTGAAAACTTGCATTTTTGGACATTTTGAACTGATTTTTGGCCGTAATTCTTATCTGACTATTTCGAAAAACACCAACACTGCGTTTTGAGACGCTTTCAGACAAATTTTACTTATTTTGAACCAAAAATGTAGATTTACCAAAAACAACAAAACACCAAAGTTTTATCAGTTTGACCCTATTTGGTCATAAAATTGAATATCTTAAAAAACACATTAAAACTTGTGTCGATTTTAACCAATTTTTGCCCTATGGTTCGACTTTTTCGAAAAACATCAAACTTGGGTTTTGAGACGTTTTCAGTCAAATTTCACTTATTTTGAACCAAAAATGTAACTTTACCAAAAACAACCAATTAGAAGATTTAATCAGTTCTGCCTGATTTTGTCATAAAATTCAATTTGACGCTTTGAGCCATTTTTAACCAATTTTCGCCATAATTTTTCTTCCAAAAACTCCAAATTTGATTTTTTTTCAGTTTAAGTCGGTTCCAACTGATTTTTGACCCTAATTTTTACCAGATTTTTTCGAAGACACCAAACTTGTGTTCGAGACGTTTTTAGTCAAATTTCACTTGTTTCGTATCAAAAACGTAACTCTACAAAAAACAACAAATTAAAATATTTGATCAGTTTTTCCTGATATTGTCATAAAATTGAATTACTTTAAAAACATGAAAACTTGCTTTTTTGGAACTTTTGAACTGATTTTTGGCCCTAATTCTTACCTATTTCGAAAAACACCAAACCTGCGTTTTAAGATGTTTACAGTCAAATGTCACGTGTTTTGGACCAAAAATGTAAGTTTACAAAAAACAACAAATTATAAAATTTAATCAGTTTTGCCTGATTTTCTCTCAAAATGGATGTTTTCAAAAATATGAAAACTTTGGAGTTTTAAACGCATTGAGTCGTTTTTAACCAATTTTCTCCTTAATCTTAATGTGTGTCTTTTGTAGATTAAGTTGTTTCGAACTGATTTTTAACCCTAATTCTAACATGACTTTTTCGAAAAACACCAAACTTGCATTTTAAAACATTTCTAGTCAAATTTCACTTATTTTGGACCAAAAATGTTATTTACCAAAATCAACAAATTAGAAGATTTAAGAAGTTTTTCCTGACTTTGTCATACAATTTAATTTTGTTGAAAACATGAAAACTTTTATTTTTACACACTTTGAATCGTTTTTAACTAATTTTCGCCTCACTCTTGAATTATTTTTTTCAAAAACTCCAAATTTCTGATTTTTATCCCTAATTCTTACCTGACTTTTTTGAAAAACACTAAACGTGCGTTCTGAGACGTTTTCAGTCAAATTTCACTTATTTTATACCAAATATGTTTTTTACCTAAAAGAACAAATTAGAAGATTTTATCGTTTTTGCCTGATTTTGTCATAAAGCTTAATTTCTTCAGAAACATGAAAACTTGCAATTTTGGACATTTTGAACTGATTTTTGGCCGTAATTCTTACCTGACTCTTTTGGAAAACACCAAAACTAACACCAAAACTGCGTTTTGAGACGCTTTTAGTCAAATTTTACTTGTTTTGGACCAAAAATGGAGATTTACCAAAAACACCAAAACAGCAAAGTTTTATCAGTTTGGCCTTATTTGGTCATAAAATTGAATTTCTTCAAAAAAACATTAAAACTTTAATTTTTAGACGCGTTGTGTCGATTTTAACCAATTTTTGCCCTATGGTTCGACTTTTTCGAAAAACATCAAACTTGCATTTTAAAACATTTCTACTCAAATTTCACTTATTTTGGACCAAAAATGTTATTTACCAAAATCAACAAATTAGAAGATTTAATCAGTTCTGCCTGATTTTGTCATAAAATTCAATTTCTTCAGAAACATAAAAACTGGATTTTTTTGACGCTTTGAGCCATTTTTAACCAATTTTCGCCCTAATTTTTCTTCCAAAAACTCCAAATTTGATTTTTTTTCAGTTTAAGTGGGTTCGAACTGATTTTAAACCCTAATTCTTACCAGATTTTTTCGAAAACACCAAACTTGTGTTCGAGACGTTTTGAGTCAAATTTCACTTGTTTTGTATCAAAAATGTCACTCTACAAAAAAACAACAAATTAAAATATTTGATCAGTTTTTCCTGATTTTGTCATAAAATTGAATTACTTTAAAAACATGCTTTTTTGGAAGTTTTGAACTGATTTTTGGCCCTAATTCTTACCTGACTATTTCGAAAAACACCAAACCTGCGTTTTAAGATGTTTACAGTCAAACGTCACGTGTTTTGGACCAAAAATGTAAGTTTACAAAAAACAACAAATTAGAAAATTTAATCAGTTTTGCCTGATTTTCTCTCAAAATGGATGATTTCAAAAATATGAAAACTTTGGGGTTTTAAACGCTTTGAGTCGTTTTTAACCAATTTTCTCCTTAATCTTAATCTGTGTCTTTTGTAGATTAAGTTGTTTCGAACTGATTTTTAACCCTAATTCTAACATGAGTTTTTCGAAAAACACCAAACTTGCATTTTGAGACATTTCTAGTCAAATCTCACTTATTTTGGACCAAAAGTGTTACTTTCCAAAATCAACAAATTAGAGGATTTAAGAAGTTTTTCCTAATTCTGTCATAAAATTTAATTTTGTTGAAAACATAAAATCTTTTATTTTTACACACTTTCAGTCGTTTTTAACTAATTCTCGCTTCAATCTTGAATTATTTTTTTCGAAAACTCCAAAGTTCTGATTTTTATTCTTAATTTTTACCTGAGTTTTTCGAAAAACACTAAACTTGCGTTCTGAAGCGTTTTCAGTAAAATTTCACTTATTTTATACCAAAAATGTTTTTTACCTAAAAGAACAAATTAGAAGATTTTATCTTTTTCGCCTGATTTTGTCATAAAATTTAACTTTTTCAGAAACATGAAAACTTGCATTTTTGGACATTTTGAAATGATTTTTGGCCGTAATTCTTATCTGACTATTTCGAAAAACACCAACACTGCGTTTTGAGACGCTTTCAGACAAATTTTACTTATTTTGAACCAAAAATGTAGATTTACCAAAAACAACAAAACAGCAAAGTTTTTATCAGTTTGTCCCTATTTGGTCATAAAATTGAATTTCTTCAAAAACATGAAAACTTGTATTTTTAGACGCGTTGAGTCGGTTTTAATAAATTTTTGCCCTATGGTTCGACTTTTTCGAAAAACATCAAACTTGGGTTTTGAGACGTTTTCAGTCAAATGTCACGTGTTTTGGACTAAAAATGTAAGTTTACAAAAAACAACAAATTAGAAAATTTAATCAGTTTTGCCTGATTTTCTCTCAAAATGGATGTTTTCAAAAATATTAAAACTTTGGAGTTTTAAACGCTTTGAGTCGTTTTTAACCAATTTTCTCCTTAATCTTAATCTGTGTCTTTTGTAGATTAAGTTGTTTCGAATTGATTTTTAACCCTAATTCTAACATGACTTTTTCGAAAAACACCAAACTTGCATTTTGAGACATTTCTAGTCAAATCTCACTTATTTTGGACCAAAAGTGTTACTTTCCAAAATCAACAAATCAGAAGATTTAAGAAGTTTTTCCTAACTCTGTCATAAAATTTAATTTTGTTGAAGACATGAAAAGTTTTATTTTTACACACTTTGAGTCGTTTTTAACTAATTTTCGCCTCACTCTTGAATTATTTTTTTCAAAAACTCCAAATTTCTGATTTCTTACCTGACTTTTTCGAAAAACACTAAACTTGCGTTCTGAGACGTTTTCAGTCAAATTTCGCTTATTTCATACCAAAAATGTTTTTTACCTAAAAGAACAGATTAGAAGATTTTATCATTTTTGCCTGATTTTGTCACAAAATTTAATTTCTTCATATACATGAAAACTTGCATTTTTGGACGTTTTGCACTTACTTTTGGCCCTAATTTTTACCTGACTATTTCGAAAAACACGAACCCTGCGTTTTGAGACATTTTCAGTCAAACTTTATTTATTTTGGACCAAAAATTTATATTTACCAAAAACAACAAAAGAACAAAGTTTTATCAGTTTGGCCCGATTTTGCCATAAAATTGAATATCTTCAAAAACATGAAAACTTGCATTTTTAGATGCTTTGAGTAATTTTTAATCAATTTTCGCCCTAATCTTCATCTGATTTGTTTCAAAATCAGATGTTTCAGAGATTCAAACACTCCAAATTTGCATTTTTTTTGTTTCCTCTACAAAACATCAAATCATTTTTTTTACTTTGGTGTAAAATCAACTATTTTTTATCTGTTCAAAAAACGTAAAATAAATATTAATTACAGATTCTAATTCAATCAATTTATCAATCAACATTGATGGTATGCCTCTAAACACACCTGTTGGTAAGTTTTGGCCACTTTTAGGTTGAATAAAATCAATAAAAATGTAGAAAATGAAGTTTTTTTTTGATTCCTGTGAAACGAATTTGAAAAACCAGGAAATTCTGATATTCTTTTAGTGGATTGAACTGGGTGTCAGCAGTTAAATGACCAAATTTGCTTTATTAAAATTTCTGTAGATTTTAATGTTTAAATGTTGATATGTGATTTTCCAGCGAAGTAATTGATGTTGAAAATTAAATATCCAATGTGTTACTTACTATTCATGCCACAAATGTTCAATAGAAGGCATCTTTAAGCGAAATATGTCTTTTCTTGTTTGCAATAATGTAGCAAAACGTACTGATTACTCGTTTAGAGCCAAAAATCAACCTAAACATCATCAAAAGAAACCAAAATCATTGATAAAAAATATTCGCGATTTGCTAGCACAAGACTAGGAGATAGATTTTTTTCTTTTTTTTTTAAAATGAGATCTGTTATAATAGCATACCCCAATGAAAGTATGGATTTCGGGTGGTTGTCTAATGGACATCCAAAGGATATCATTGAGGATATCCGCACGTGCACAACTGCATCTCCATTGAATATGCCGGTGGATATCAATTTACTATGTGGGCAGAGGGGATTGAAGTTGCCTCATTTCGATGAAAAAGAGCAAAAAAAAGTATTCAAAATTCCTTCGAAATAGACCAAAAAAGGGTAAAGGGGGGATATTCCCTCTTTTTTTTTAACTTTGACCGCCAGTAACTTTAAAACGAGTGGACCCATTCGAGTGACTTCGAGATATTTTTGATATATCGGCGGTCGACCTTTGACTCTTTGGGAATTAGCCTTAAACACATAGCGTTAAAAAGAACTACCTTGCGGTATAACTTTCTACGTGAACTAACCTGAACCAACTAAAAATCGTTTCGTTCAGATGAAAAGCAGCATCAAGAAAAATTTAAAATGTTCTTCATTTACCAAGGGATGAAGGAGGTATTCCTCCGTTAAACGATTCCCAACTTACAGCTTCTATAACTTGATGAATAATACACCGAATGGAGTGAATTCAACGTTTTTTTTCTTTCTCTAGTTGCCTTCACTCAGATAAGTACCGCAACTACCCCCCCCCCCTTCCACCCATTGGTTCAGTTACTTTGGAGACCATTCGAGGTTGATGTTTGCAGGAAGTGGTTTTAAAAACACATCATTAAAAAACGATTTTTTACTCAAAATTTAATTTTTATCCATCTGGCATCACTGTTTTGCAGGAGGAATCGCCGAACTAGAAACAATGTTCTGGATACGATGGTGAAGGTTTTGTCGAAGAATTTGTCGCGGGAGTCTAATATTATGACTTTCAGGCAAAACTTTTGCTTCCATAGCTAAAGCCCTTTACTATAAGACATCAGTCGGTTTCACTAAATAAGAAACTTAACTTCAGTAAAGAGAAGGTTATATCAAGAACAAATTTTTTATTGTTCTAAGTGGATTCCTGCCCTAAAACGTGAAATCGTCCCTCAAGCTGTGCATGTGTGTATAAAAGTCCATATATTTCCGACAGCAATTCAACGCATTAACCCAGTTTTGCAACGGTCACGTCCACTGAACGCGCTACCGAACATGTTGGGCTCAAGGGGGTAAAGAAGTATAAAATATTAGGGGCCAGCTCGTTCAAGACAGACATAAAAGACGTGGAAACAGTGAAAGGAGAAGACTTGCATAAAACAGCGAATTTATCCCCGGTAATAATCAGCCCAGTCGCTATCAATATAACCTGCTTGGGGTATCAGGTGTGGGAGCCAGGCCATTATTATCCATTAGATTTTTTATGGGGGCATAAAACTTCCTTTACGTTACTGCACATTAATTAATTTAGCTAATGGATGCACTTAAGGTAAAAATTCCACGAATGAGCAACATTTTCACCTAGATAATATTAATATTCAACGGTGAGGAATATCTAAAATAAGATTATTATTCTTGTACGATTCGACCCTTATAATCCGGGGGATTCAGGGCTGAATCCTTGATTTCAGTTTCGTCAACATTGGATGGCTTTGTGAAGCTCTCGATGTCAGATCCTAATCAGATTTCGCTACAAATAACCCGAATAGAGGGATTATCTTTATTCTTATATTGTCAAACTTTTTACCGGTCTTTAAAAACAATTTTTAAATAATCGCTAAATAGCTCGCGTTAACGTCATATACTTAATTACTTAGCGATTTTAATTCGTTACCAAATTAGCTTTTCCTGTCGGAAGCTGGGGGCTTCGGGCTACACATCAAAGTTTCTTTTACAGTTTTCAAAACCAGCTGCGCATATTAAAGCGTCAGCAACAGAGCCGGTTTTTCGGTGTAAACCGACTTTTTAGTTCCGGTTTAACTTTGTTCACCATATGTAAGAGTCAAGGTTGGGGTGTAACGAGGAAGTTAATTAACTGAAGCTCAATACCATGAATGTTGACGGAAAACATATTGTAAGTACAGAGCCCCAAAATTTTGTAAAGGATCTACACTGCACGTTTCTGCCCCTCAGAATTTGTGTATAAATGAGGCGCTCCATGATAAACATCACTACAGAGGGACAAATTCCATTATATACATATTTCTATTATAAATGTTTACAAATTGTTATCACTTAAAGTTCATTAAAAGCTTTGAATTCTCCATTATGTAGATTTAGAAAGATAAATGACATTATCTGTTTTGCCTAAAGATCAATATAGTTGTTTCCACAAACTCCAAATTGGCATTTTTAGGCGCTTTAAGTTATTTTAAATGAACTTTTCTTGTTACAATCTAAAGTGTTTTCCGGGCTTTGAAGCAGTGGTCCAATGAAATTTCTTCCTGACGTTGCGTCCACAGCTGCAGCAGACATTATCGAAGGCGATGAGGCAAAGGGCGAAGTGATCTCCCGTACTTCCCGACGTTAACTGATTCGATTGTGCTGAGTTCCGTGGTATTTATTCCCCCGCTGTCGCGCTACAGTAGAGAAACTGGGGTAGGGGTAGTGGTGGCGCGGAGTTTCGGCGCACTTGAAGTATGTCACAGAACTCGATTCCAGGCTGCAGTTAGAAACGTAATTTCCTCCTTTCAATGGAGGAAATTTTTTCAATGGAAAGTAGATTTCTACGAACAAACTGATGGTGTAGCTATGGGCAGCCCCCTTAGTGTAGTAAAAGCCAACTATTTTATAGAAATTTTCGAGGCCAAGGCGTTGGCAACGGCAAATTAGAGGCCAAAGTGCTCGTTACGATACGTGGATGACACCTTTGTTATTTGGAGCCATTCTTCCTCACTTCACTTCCTCTTACGCTTCAACTCTATCAACCCAAAATTTCAATTCATTATCGGTGTAAGGAAGCACGCCTACCGTTTTTGGATGTTTTGGTACAAAGGAAGCCGAATTGGAAGCTTGCTCATACTGTTTATAGAAAACCAACATACACTGACCGATACCTCAATAACGGATCAAATCATCATCCCAGAGAGAAAATACGAATTGATAATGTCTGCCGTAGCTGTAGACGAAACGTTAGGAAAAAAATCCATTGGACCATGGCTTCGAAGCCCGGAAAACACTTCAGATTGTAATTTGAATTGAAACCATCACAACATTTTTTGAGTTTTGCCAAAAAACTCTAAATATGCAAAAAATTTTGCATATTTAGAAGCCCCGAGTAATTTCTAATTAATTTTGGCCTTAACCCGAACTTTAATTTGCATTTGTAGACCCTTTAAATTTTTTTTTAACCGATTTTAACCCTAATAATTTTTTCAAGAGAATGTTCGAAATCATTTTTAACCGATTTTGCCAATAATTCTAAAAGAGTTAATCTTTAACCCGAGCTTTCTCGAAAAATACCAAATTTAAATTTTGAGGCGTTTTGAACCAAATTTTATTTATTTTATTCCAAAAATGTAATTTACGCAAAAACACTAAATCAGAAGAACTTTTGCCTTCATTTGTTCTAAAATTGAATTTGTCCAAAAAAAAATTTGCATTTTTGAAGATGTTGAAATTTTTTATCAATTTCGGCGTAATACTAACCGGCAATTTTTTACACATTTTAAACCTGCATTTTGAAGCAATTTAAGTCATTTTTTAACCGATTTTAGCCCTAATCATGAACCGAATTATTCCGAAAAAAAAACACCAAATTTTCAATTTGAGGTATTTTTAATCAAATTTACATATTTGATTCAAATATTATTTTTATCAAAAATAATAAATTAGAAAGCGTATATGATATGTGTTCTGATAATGTCTTAGCCCTAAAACTTTATTTTCTCCAAAGAGTATTTATTTTGGCCCTAATCCTAACCTAATTTTGGCTGTAATCTTAACTTATGTTTTCCAAACATTGCAAATTTACCTTTTTAGACGCTCTAGATAATTTTTACGTGGTATGTAATCAAATTTACCTTTTTAGACCGACAAAGATTGCAGATTTGCTTCTTTAGGCGCTCTAGGTCATTTTAACTGATACTGCTACTAATTTATACGATTTTGACCCTAATCCTAACTTAATTTTGACCCTATTCTTAACTTGTTTTTCCAAAAATTGCAGATTTGCCTTTTTAGAAGCTCTAAGTCATTTTAACTGATATTGATACTAATTTATACGATTTTGGCCCTAATCCTAACCTAATTTTGACCCTAACCTTAATTTGTTTTTTCAAAAATTGCTGATTTGCCTTTTTAGACGCTCCAGGTCATTTTAACTGATAATGATACTAATTTATACGATTTTGGCCCTAATCCTAACCTAATTTTGACCCTAATCTTAACTTGTTTTTTCAAAAATTGCTGATTTGCCTTTTTAGACGCTCTAGGTCATTTTAACTGATATTGATACTAATTTATACGATTTTGACACTCATCCTAACCTAATTTTGACCCTATTCTTAACTTGTTTTTTCATAAATTGCAGATTTGCCTTTTTAGACGCTCTAAGTCATTTTAACTGATATTGATACCAATTTATACGATTTTGGCCCTAATCCTAACCTAATTTTGACGCTATTCTTAACTTGTTTTTTCAAAAATTGCTGATTTGCCTTTTTAGACGCTCTAGGTCATTTTAACTGATATTGATACTAATTTATACGATTTTGGCCCTAATCCTAACCTAATTTTGACCCTAATCTTAACTTGTTTTTTCAAAAATTGCTGATTTGCCCTTTTAGACGCTCTAGGTCATTTTAACTGATATTGATACTAATTTATACGATTTTGGCCCTAATCCTAACCTAATTTTGAC